>VNJN01000691.1:0-15461 GCA_008042485.1 Drosophila mayri | reverse complement strand
GTTGCAGTGTTTACGCAATATAAATTGCCGATCATAAACTTCCAGACGAAATATGAATCGCCCAACTTATACATTGGCCCGCACAATAAGAATGCTAGTGTCAGCATAATTGCAACACGAGCGGACCAATGTATATGTATATGTTTATATACCTCCGCGCTCAGCATAAGCGAGCATAGCTATGTACTTAAGAATATCATATATATAACCGACTCTCCGCTGCCACTGTTGGCAGCGCAGCTTTAAGAATTAGGCTTCCTGAGCCTTAAGCATATATCCATAAGCAGAGAATCAAATGTGACTTTGGAGCGACAACATTGGTTGCTCCAAAGATCTTATGAATTGAAAGAAACTAAAACCAATAAAGAACTACCCAAAAACATAAATAATCTATTGACTCAATGGAATGGAACTAGAAGCTGGAGGAAAGACTTTACAATTTATTTATTACGTAGCCGGAAAGGTGGAATTTTAAAAACCACTGCATTTGTTGTGGCGGAAGTTGTTGACTCGGTTATGCCGTCGGCAGAGCAGTGCGTAAGGCACCCAAGAGAAAAAAACACAGCAAAAACAGCACGGTTGCTGCGGCGGCTAAGTTGAAATTTCTTAGGAACCCAATCACGGATTTGCTGTGAGATGTCGTTTTAAAATTATTTGTTTTATAATAATTTTATAAGTTGTATATTTCCTGGAATCGGAGGCATAAAATATATGAAATATATGGACATGCATGCAAGAACGGATATATTTATGTATGTGTAAGGGCTTGTGTTGGTACAGTGGAGCGTTGATAAGAGGACTGTATTGGAGGAACCGAAGAATTATGTGGTGTAAATGGCACTGATTGGAAAAAATATCACGACGACGTCGGGCTGTCTGGCGAATTTGGAAATTTCAGAAAATAGGTCACACCGGCTGGCCAGTATTAATTATGCCTTTTTTTATCGCCACTCATTTTACTATTCACTTTGAATATATGTGCACAATTTGTCACGCGTGTACGTGTATATAAAGATATTTAGATGCACATATGCCTGAACCGTTGGCAAGCGATTGATAACAGGAAGCCAAAAACAGCGAGGAATATGACGACGCACACCAAACGGAGACGGATGGAAAATTTTGAAGTAAAAAAGCTCAGAACTGCCGTTGTGTCGGAAAACTCGGACTTGGAGTTGGCACAGAAGAAGAAAATCTTGCAGCAGAGTGAACGAAATTTTATGTTCGGAAAACTGCTGAAGACCGGCAGAGAGACATCTTTTTGGCAGACCAACATTATCAAATTTGAAATTTGAATGTGTAAGGAAGTTTCTGTGGCTAGGATAAACCTCAGCGGTCCAGAAATAATTTATATTTTGGAAACGCCAGAACATGGAGGTGCCGAGGTTGGTGAGAATTTTAAGGGTGAGTTTTGACTCAGAAAACTGCAGGATCCAATTGCCCACGCTGGGCGGGAAGCGCTACCGGCCCGGGAGTTTCCCAGCGTCCGAAATCTCCACTAGAGACTGGAGACGAGGCTCAGGATCTACCCAGCAGCATGCTGCCCGCAACCCAAACCTAAAACCACGACTTGGCTCGCCCAAACAGCACGGTGGCTCCGCCTAAGGTGTCCCAACGGCGGGCCGTCGCCCTGAGATTGGAAAGGCGGCTTGGAACGACCCACAAGCCTCCGACCGCGCCTACGCCCGGAATTTATCTCAGCAGCGTGGCGCTCCTATTCCCGTCCTGCCCAGTTCGGTGCCTGGAATTACCCAACGGCATCCGAGGTGGAGAGGAGGGGCACAGTGGGTAGCGTGATTTACTGGGTGGAGTAGGGAAATAATGTGGACGAGAATTGATAGATGCTTTGTTGGTTTTGTTTCATGTCGCTTCTTGTAGGTTTTTTTTCTAGCTAATCGTAATTGTATTCCCTTTCCCTTTTTCTCTGCCTAGCACACACACAGGCTTGAAAAATGTAAGTATTTGTGGCGACCTCGCATCGCTCACCCGTTGATGTTCCGTAAAGAGGTATGAAAATTCCGTAGCTTAGTTTCTGGTTCGGTGGCGGGGTCCTCGTTGTCCTTACTTGTCGTATTGTCCTTGTCGTTAATATCTGGGTATATATAAATATATATATATATATATATATATATATATATATATATATATATATATATATATATATATATCGACCTATATCGTCGGATGAGTTTGGTTACACTTTGAGGTTTGGCTATTGGTCAATTCACTGGTTGTATCGCGACCTAATTCTGCCAACCCTTTTGCGGTTGCGTTGCCGCGATCCATGGCACGCGCCGTTCCGCATTCCATGCATTCTTTGCATTCCTGGTCTCCTCTCTCGCTCCCTCCTGAACGTGCAGGCCGCTTTTATTCGCACTTTCTCTTCCCCTTTCTGTGATGGCGCAAATCGGTCTATCTTGATCCGCCAAAATATTGTTTACTTTTTACCCGATTTAGTGTGGACGGATAACATAGATTTAAAAACCTAAATTCACAAAATACTGACATCTACCTAAACATTAAACTTGACTATCAATAGTCCTTATTGGTTCCGCGACATAAACTGTTATTTTTTCGATATTTTATCGTTTCTTTTTGTATTTTGTTGTTACATTTTTTTTCTTTTAAGCTTTATTCTCCATTCTCCAGTCAAAAACCACATTTTTTTGCTATTAAAAATTTGGCAGCACTGCTCGTCTGTCTTATTCCAGTATATTGGTTATAATTTAATCCAATTTGGACGACTAAAGTATATCCACAAAAACAATCGTAAAAATAAAACAACAAAAACTGAATTTTGTTCTTTCAACATATTTTCAAATAATTTGCGATTAGGCTATATTTTATTATTATTTATTTCTTTTTTAATTTTAAGACTTAATTGCCATCTGAATGGGTAAATTTCGGCGTGTCGAAGTTAGCTTTCGTTCTGGTTTTTCTTTAAATTTCCATTTTGTTTCTATAGCAGCTATTTAATGTAGTGGTCGGATTCTTCTCTGACTTAAATACCTATTAAAACAAAAAAAGAGTCTTCGAGCTAAGTTTCATTCAGTTAGCACCACAACTTAGAATATAGTGTCTAAGTCTAAGTATAAACTAACTACTTCACCTCGTTTGCACACCTCTGACAAATTTGTAATACCTGCGGGGGTATAATAAGATGAATCATATAATTATAAAATGGGTAATTTTTGTAATTTGATAAATATATGGGCAATTCTCTGGAAAGTGCTACTTCATCCAAAAGAGATAAACTTCTCCAAAAAAAATTTTATTAACATAGTCCAATTGATTATATTTTAATAGCCTTTATTATTGTTTAGGTGGGCCCCCCATTGTGCCGCCGCTCATCTGAACTTAAGAGCACATCCGCGCTCGCCCCTCTCTGCAGTTGCACTCTCTCTCGTGTCCGAAAATAGCGGTCTGCCGTCGCACAGTGGCGCCTTTTTGTCATTCAGCGTTGTGAAAATCATAACTTTTGAACCAAATAAGGTAATCGAATAATTTAAACGGCATTTGACGGTGACTTATTGTAAAATTAATATATCTAGTGGACAATGTGCCACGCCCACCCATTCGCCCATTTATAGGGTGAAGTGAAAAAATAGAATTTTCTCATAGAAAACGATTTTAAAAAAATATATATTTAATTTTTTAGGTTTATTTTTATTGATTTGCTCAAATAAAAATATTAAAAATAATTATTTAAAATATTTATTTTTTTTATTTTCGATTTGTCTTATTTTTTGACATTTTTCTAACATTTTGAGTAACAATAAACCTATATTGATGAAATTTCTAATAGCTGAAGCATTTCTGGACTGTAAATATTTGATTTCTCATCCGTTCGCGTCTTAAAATTATTCAAAACCAAATAAATTAATTTTAACACTGCAAATTCCCTTGCGCGCTACGGTTATCTCTGAAGCGTTTTGACCCTGAGTTGTTTCACTAAAATTACTGCCAAAGGTGGAGTCGCAGCTCAACGCAGACTTTCTAAACAGATTCTGGTTCAGGAAAGATACACAGAACTGACCTATATAGTGTAGTTGAGTGATCTGTAGTACCTCAAAAGTTCTAGACTACTTTAGGCAGAGAAAGATGTTAAAAATGGACACCTGGCAGGTAACGATTTAGCTGTACAAGCCAAACCCAAACTGTCGTTTTTTGTTTTAATTTACAGTTTATTAATGTATCTATAATTTAAAACAGAAATCATTGGTTGTCTAATTTTGAGTAATATTACCTGAAAGTCAACCAATAGCTCCTTTTTTTTGTTTTGCAAAAACGACAATATTTTTCAACTTTGAATGCTCATAAGTTCTACAAAAATGGACCGAAAATTGGAATCGTTGTGAAATTATCTGTCGATTAAGTTTAGTTTAAGTCGTTTTTGCGACTATAACTTTTTTGATTTTCGCAACGCTAAATGTGCGAAAGGCGCCACTGTGCGTCGTCCATATTCCGCTCTCGCATTAGCCGAGTAAAGCGGGTGGGAGCGCGGCTCAATTTTAGTTTAAGTCAAATTAGTTCGATGGATGTAGCTGAATAAAGCTGATGCTATTGTGCCCTTGAATTTACCACCTCCACCTCCTTTCCGCCAACTTCTTCAACCGACCCCCGGTTCTCTACGTCTGCGAAGTGTGCTTTTTCTGGGTGCCACCAACGCACCATGGGACCACGGGCCGGTTTTGGTGGCCTTAATTAATAACTCGGTCTGTTTTGGAGATATCGACATTTTGTCCTTACGCACATATGGTATGAAAATCGTTCGGATCAGGAAACTATATCCTATAGCTTCCATAGGAAGGTCCGGGTAAAACTACAGATAAATTAATTTAATTTTAGCAGCTGAAATTGGTTACTATTTTAATACTATATAGCAATTTAGAGCTGAATCGGCCAACGCTTTTCCTGGGAAATGTCAGACTAAAATGCTAATTTTCCATAAGTGCAGATAAATCAAAAAAGAACTAATTCCATCCATTTTCTTGCTCAAGCCGACCATTTTTGCTACTCCATACAGCAATTAAATTGGTGTTAAAAAAAACCGTGAGGTTACCTAAGAAAAATTCAAATTGCACCAAAAGTGCGCAAAAGTCCACAATGAGAACTTTCTCCCAAAACGAAAACATCACCTGCTACATTTACTAATTGTAAAAGTTTGACGCACATATCAAGCAATACATTTGTATTTACATAAAATACATACTTGAACTATACAAATTCATTTCAAATTTCACACACTGTTCGAGAGTTGCAGATTTGAAAGTGCGCTTCAAATTTAAGCAAAATTTAATCAAACCACGAGTGGCTGCAACAGTTTACTTTAACAGTTGGTATTTAAATTTTAAGTTAACATTTGCCGTATGTTAAAAAATTAAAATTCATGAATAATAAATTATGGCTAAATATTAAATTTGATGGAAATATGCTGAAAACTAACAAAGTTAAAATATTTTTTCTAAAAATGTTCCGATTGTTCATATAGCAGCTATATGGTATAGTCGTCCGATCCGGCTCGTTCCGACATATACATATACGAGCAAGAGTATATAGAAGACTAACTGCAAAGTTTCATTTAGATAGCTAGATAGATAGATACAGCTTAAAATTCAATTCTAAAATAAAACTACTTAATATTTTTAAGTCAAACAAAATACATTATTAAGATATTTCATTGCATAATACATTAATTGCATTAAAATCGTTTATCACGTTTCGCTGAAATTCGTAGTTTAACTCAAAATTTCGACAATTGAATTTTAGTTTTGTCGCGTGCGAATACGTCAAAATTGTCAAAAATCGATTTTAGCACCATTATAGTGCTAACCAAGAGCTATATATTATAATTTATATAAATTAAAATAAAGTCTTGTCATATGTTTTTTTATAGTTCGATTGCGTACGAATGTCGCATGCGACATCAGTGAATTGGCCATATACATATATTATTATCTATAAGGGATTATGAAATGTTTAAGCCAACACGTAAACATTAATAATTATAATTGAATCAATAAATAGTACTTAATCTTTTAAATACCTG
The DNA here is from genome assembly GCA_008042485.1 of Drosophila mayri. Classification (NCBI taxonomy): domain Eukaryota; kingdom Metazoa; phylum Arthropoda; class Insecta; order Diptera; family Drosophilidae; genus Drosophila; species Drosophila mayri. The sequence goes on along the minus strand of VNJN01000691.1, from coordinate 9,412 downwards.
ACTATAGTATGTACTTTGCTCCAATATAAATAAACCGATTTTTAATGTCTCCTCATACACAAGGATTTAGTAGATATGAATACAACAAAAGCAGAACTCATGACGGTAATAAAGAAGTGCGCGCGCAGGATCTATATGGTAGTAGATGTTCACTAGCTAGGTAAAGTGATTCTTTTGAAAGGTGAAAAAAAACTTTTATATTAATTCTCTACAAATTCAATGAGTATAAATACGTATAGTTTTATGAAAAATACTCGTTTAAGCTTTTAAATAAGACTACTACATACTAACTCTTATACTCTTAAACAGATTCCTAAATAGCCTATTTAGTCTGTTGCCATTTATGTTTCAAATTTAAAAAAATGTTGTTTGTATATTTAAAAGCCCGTTATTCTGAGTGAGGTATTGTCACTGTCCATTTTAAAGGATTAAAAAATATTTTTGTATTATGATTTTTAAATGGATTTTTTGACAATAAGGTAGCACCAGCAAAAAGGTATTTATTATGATTTACATATTTATAACCTATTTCTAAAGGAACTATGGTTTTAAAAGATTGAAAGGTAGAAACTTACACTATTTTCAAAATGTATTGTATGACATTATAAATTACTTCATTTTACAAAGAACTAAGGTTTTTTATGGTTCAAAATTAACTGTATGACTTTATATGATAAATGACTTACACCATATGGTTTTAAGAATAAAATATATTCAAAATATTATATTTTATTATATATTATATATTATTTATTATAATATATATATATTTATTATAATATAACTATTAACATAAACAAAGTTCAAATGTAAAAATAAACGTAATACTTTCCTATTGGGAAAAGGGACCTGGGGAATTTCAGTTTTACAGCTTTTATTTCCAGATTAATTTATAATACGTAGAAAGGATCAGACCTGATTCCAGATCAGATGAGCTAACAGAACTGATCTCTTTATCAGACCTGATAATACCAGGTCTGATTAAAATCAGATAATTATCAGATCAGGTACAAATTCTCTATATAAATAATTATTTTATCAGTGTACTACCATCCCCAAGACTTAAATAACCATTGTTGAACTTTCGAATTCAAATATTTTAAGCTTATAACTGTTTAAAATTTTCAGCGTTAAAACAATTAAAAACATCGAAAATTATGGGCTTGGAAAACACATTTAAACATATTAAATGAACTTGTGAACAATAGAAAAAACAAGAAAAGAAGCTAACTTCGGCTCACCGAAGTTTGTATACCCTTACAAATTAAATCAAAAAATGAACAACAAAATTCTGAAATCATAAAAAGTAGTCAAATTCCAAATTTAGTAGACATATGTTGAAAAACAGCAAAGTTAGGGCTTTCACTTATTTTCCTAATTGAACGCCAACTTAGGGGCGTGCGTGACGAAAATGCTTGGCAGCCAAGCCAGGTATAAGAATATAAGATATAGTCGTCCGATTTTCATAAAATTAAAGTCGAAATTCAGGCAAATACAAATACAAATACAAAGTGGCCAAATCTTAAATTTGATGAAAATATGTTGATTAACAGCGAATATATGATTTTTTTTTTTCATTAAATAAAAACCGAAATTCTGAAATTATATTAAATGGCAAAATATCAAATTTGGTGAAAATATCTTGAAAACTAACAAAGTTAAAATTGTTTCTATGGTAGCTATATGATATTGTCGTCCGATCCGACATATGTACGAGTGAGAATATATAGAAAACTAACTGCAAAGTTTCATTCAGGTAGCTTTAAAACTAAGGGACTAGTTTGCGTATAATTGGACGGACAGACGGACATTGCTAGATCGACACGGCTGTTGATCCTGATCAAGAATATATACTATATAGGGTCGCAGATGTCTCCTTCACTACGTTGCAAACTTCTAAATGAAATTATAATACCCTGCAGGGGTATAATAAGATAAGAACATACAGAATTTTGATAATTAAACAATAAAACTGAATTAGCTATTTAGAATAAAACACCACATATAAACAAGGTGAAATTAACATTTAACATTCAGCAACAGTAAAAATGTAAAATATGGTAAATACAAACCATTGGACTGGAGGTTGAAAAGTCAGGTCGATTATGAGAAGTTCTTGATGAGAACGAACCAACCATAGGACGATGACGATTCTTATTCTTTGTTCTTACCGCCTGATCTTTACTCACATCAACTATCACCCGTGTTAGCAAACCAAACGAGCTCAGCCATAAAGTGTATTATCATACCAACCATACATCACCATTGTTAGCACCTCATCCACCGCTGCTTGAAGAGAATTTGAAAATTTTTAATGTTAGTAAACTACCACGAGAACACATTTTGGATAAGACATATGGACTCAACAAAAATGTATCTTGTCAATTAAAATCTTGTCAATTAATATAAGATAATTAAATAAATATATCAAAACATACAATTAAATTTGATGTTAGACAAAACTGGCGACTCATTGAAGGATTATATTTTGTAATAATTCATCATCTTCAAAAAAAATTATAATACAGCTGATCTGGAAATATGCAGAGATTTATTAATAACAAGATGGACATACAGTCGGGCGTCCCGACAGTAGAATACCCTGTTCCATTACAACGCGCGTGCCAAAATTATATGAAAAAGGAGATAAGACAAAAAAACGGAAAAAGAGAGCAATGTCGATAGCTCAGTGGGTAAAAATGAATATATTTTTGTGTGTAAGTCAATGGTCCGAGTTCGATTCCTGCCGCAAGGGGTAAACATTTTGTTTAGTTTTAAAAAATTAGAAGGTTTTTAAATACTATTAGTATTTTAATTTACAGAAAAAAATTTAAAAAAAAATATTGTTAAAATTATAAAAAAAAAAGAAAAAAATATTCGTCGCAGACGGGACTTGAACCCGTGACAATTTATTTTATTTGACATAAAAGCATATCGGCTTGCCTGCAGCTTAGACAACTGCACCACGAACCAATTTGAAATAAGTAATCTTAATTTCATAAACATGAAATGAACATAACTAAAATGTATAATAAACGTTTTGATTTATTTGGAGCCCTCTGCCTGGGCTGCTCTTGTGTATAAAGTAAAAAGCCTGTATCTCCGCTATTTATGGCATGATCGCAATGAAATTTGGGCAATATGTGTATTTTAGTAAAATACATACAGGTTTTAAATATGGTTCACACAACTTTATAAATTTGGGATATATATGGTTTTTTTTTTCAAATAGCTCCACCAAACAGGGTAGTATCAAAAATTGAAAACGAACTTGATCTGCGTGCAGATATAAGATGTCTAAATCCCAAGATTCGTGTCTCTAGCTCTTATAGTCTCTGAGATCTAGGCATTCATACAGACAGACAGACAGACAGACGGACGGACGGACGGACAGACGGACATGGCTATATCGACTCCTTTAGTGGTCCTGACCAATATTTAGGTAACTTTTGGGGGTCTGACACGGCTCCTTCTGCCTGTTACAGAAAATTGCACTCGCACAAAACTATAATACCTTTGTACCTTTGGTACAGGGTATAAAAACTTATGTGTACCGCAAAAATGCTGTTCCAAAGTGAAAGTGGACAAGTGAAAAAGACGAGAGCATTAAAGTATTCCAAAATTATTTAACCACTTTAAGCTTAATTAGCCGTCGCCGAGTCTATATGGATTCATTACACTTGAAAGGAATAAACCCAATTATGTATACTGGGAAGATCCAAATGAGTTAGTTAAACGACTTCATCTCTTAATAGCTTCCTTTTAGGTTGCAATAATAATAGCTTTTAAACCAAAAAACATAATCAAATAATTTACGGCATTAGACAGCCAATTATTGTACAATTACTATATGTAGTGGACAATGTGCCACGCCAACCCACTCGCCTTTTTATAGGGTATCGAAGTGAAAAAATCGTCTTTTCTCATAGAAAACTTTTTTTTAAGGGAGAGACACATGTAAACCTAAAAGTTTTTGTTGAAAATTTTTATTGCTTTATTAAAGAAAAATAAATAGTTTATTATTTCTATAATAGTTAATTATTTCTAAAATATACTGTACAAGTTTTGTTATGGAATGAAATATTAACTGTTTCATTTAAAATTAAAATAGAATTTTATTTTTTAGTCAAAAAGCTAAAATAAATTTAAAGGCGAGAATACCCTATAATTCTTTATATTTTGTTTATTTTAATTATAAAGATTAATTTAATTTGTGACGGTCTGCCGCCCAGGTTCCCAGATAGCTCAGGGACGGCCAGAGTCCACCTAGTAGTCCGAGTAGTAGCTGTAAGAAAGGTTCCCCGCCCCCCTAGTGAGAACAGTGGAGAGAATACGGTTGACTTAGGTAGGTTTAGTTGTTACTCACGGCATCTTGCTACAGAATTTAGATACTTGAGCCCGGATCTCGGGTACGCCGCTTCGTGCGGCAGGTTCGTCCAACGTCAGTTGTCTACGGGTTGGGGCGCCCAGTCCAGAGAGAGCGAGGGACCCGGGAGCCTGCGGAGGAGAAGAGAAGAGAATAGGGATGGGCGGACTCGAAAGTCTTCAGAAAGAGGGTTGTTGGACTCAAAAGTCTTCAGCGAGAGAGGGCAGGCAGACTCAAAAGTCTTCAGAGAGAGAGAGAGAGAGGGCGGGCGGACTCGAAATTCTTCCGCGAGAGAGGCGCGGCGGACTCGAAAGTCCTCCGCGAGAGAGGCGCGGCGGACTCGAAAGTCTTCGGTTTGCGGGAGAGAGAGGGCGGTCGGAGTCAAAAGTCTTCAGAGAGAGAATTCGGCAAGCCGAATTTTGTTGCCGCGACTCGAAAGTCTTTCGACAATTGATTACAACCCAAGACCCCAAAGATTCGGGTCGCCCAAAAAGTGACTTTGGCTGCTGACTACTAGAAGTGGCTCACCGCTTCCGATCGTTAGTGTGGCCTTTTCTTCTTTCCAACTTCTTTTATTCACTCCATTTATTTGCATTTTCTTCTATTTACATTTTATTGTGCGCAGCACGCCTCACTCCATTTATTTACATTTTATTGTGCGCGGCACGCGTCACCGCCGCTTCCAATGTGGTCATCCCCTGCCCTCCGATCCCATCTTGCCGCGGGAGATGGGCCACTCGTCGCCTGCCCGCGCTTGCATTGCTTGCCCCTCCTGCTGCCGCAATGCTTCGCTTGGCCTCTGCCTTGCCGGCTCTGTCCTCTTCTTCCCCGGTCCTGGGAGCGCCGCCGCCTCCACGATCTTGGCTCGGCTCACCGGTACCGCTGCCGCTGCCTCCATCTGCCGCCGCCTGAACGTCGCTGCGCTATCCTCAAAATTTCCCATTTTTCCTGTAACGAGAACACAATTTTTTTTAGTATGTCTCGTCGAGTCACCACGTTTCTGAAATGTTTGTTTCTGAATGAGTGCAAGGTTAGAATCTGATATTAGAGTGCCCCCCAGCCCCCTATCTATCGATGTGTCGTGACCTCTCCTCGCATGCATCGATGTATCGTGATTGTCCCTAGCGTTTATCGATGTATCGTGAGTGTCCCTGGCGTGTATCACCGCATCCACCGGTGCTCGAACGTCTTCTTCTTCTTGGATCCCCGACCCTTCGGTCGCCTTTTTGAATACTGCTCCTGGTAGCCGTAGTTCCCTACTCAGTATTAACTGTGCGGGACTATACTTTTTTTTCTCTGAGGTGCTACTATTGAATACCAGCATTAGTTCCGGTAGTTGATCGTCCCACTTCGTTTGGTTCTCTCCTGTTATCTGGGCAATCATTGTTTTGATTGTTTGGTTTGTCCGTTCTGTCGGGTTTTCTTCTTTCTTTTCTTTTCCCGGCTGCTTTCTGTTGCGAGACCTTGTATTTTTGGCAACTGTCGCATGGTCTCACGAACTTCTTTGTGTCCCTGGTGATTCCCGGCCAAAAATACCTTTCTTTTATTTTTTTTTTATTGTTTTGAATGTTCCATGGTGCCCTGCTTCCGCTGCGCTGTGGTTTTTCCTCATAATCTGCGGAATCTCGTCCGCTGTCGCACACAGCTTCCACCGCTGCTGGTCTTCCTTCTGTTCACCCCGCCTGTATAGCCGTTTCTCCGATATTTGGTCCTCCTCACTATGTGGTTCTCCTTGAAGCTCCTCCATCCTCTGCCTTATCCAGTCGTCCTGGTGCCTTAATGCCTTAACTTCCACCCGTGGTAGTCTCGATAGGGCATCCGCTACCACGTTGAGTTTTCCCTTCCTGTACTGCACATCGAATTGGTACGGCTGTAAGCCCAGCGCCCACCTTGCGACTCTCCCTGCCGGGCTCTTGATCGAGTTCAGCCATTTCAGCGCCATATGATCTGTTACCACCTTAAAGGGATATCCCTCGAGGTACATTTTGTACTTGTCGACGCCCCAATAAATGGCCAAGCACTCCTTTTCCGTCGCGCTGTATCTTTGCTCCATCTTACTTAACCTCCGGCTTGCGAACGAGATCACGTGCTCCCCGTCCTCTGCCTCCTCTTTAAGGACTGCCCCCAATCCGAAGTCTCTCGCATCTGTTTGCAACTTGAACCGCTTCGTGAAGTCCAGACACGCCAGCACTGGTGCCTGCGTTAAGCTCTCCTTTAAGCCGTCGAACGCGCGTTGGTGTTTCTCGGTCCATTCAAATTTCTGCCCCTTCCGGATCAGCTCCTGTAGCGGTCCGGCTTTCTCTGTGAAGTTTGGCACGAACCGTCTATACCACGAGGCCATCCCCAAGAAACTGTGTACCTCTTTCGTGGACTTCGGTGCTGGTAGTTCCTGAATCGCCGCCACTTTTTCAGGGTCTGTGTGAATGCCCCGGTTGCTGACGACGTGCCCAAAGTATTTCAGCTCCTCTTGAAAAAAGTGGCATTTATCCGGGTTTATTCGTAAGTTTGCCCTTTGCAGCCGATTAAACACCTCCTGTAATCGCTTTAGGTGCTCCTCCTTCGTCCGCCCTATAACGATGATATCATCTAAGTACGCAAAGGCATGGGGCTCCATTTCCGGCCAAATGATTGTGTCCAATGCCCGTTGGAATGTTGCGGGTGCCGTAGTGAGCCCAAACGGCATCACTTTCCATTGAAACAATCCTCTCCCCGGTACCGTGAATGCCGTATATTGTTTGCTCTCCTGGTTCATTGGGATTTTCCAGTATCCTGCCTTAAGGTGCTTATGTACTTTGCCTCCCATAACTGGTCCAGGATGAAGTTCATCCGTGGCACTGGATATGCATCTTTCTCGGTATCCTCTCGAATATTTGCCTCTGTTCCTGCAGGAAGTTCTCTCCTCCAGATTGTCCTCCTGTTCCTGTGTTTCCGTTACCTCCATCGCTTCGTCGTTGCCGCTTCCCTTTATCTCTAGCTCGAGATTCCCGCATCGCAGAGTACTTCGTGCCCTCGCCAGGAAATCCATCCCCAATACAATGCCACCCGCCACTTCCGACATGATCATGAACGATATTTCAATCCGTGTTCCTTCGAACCTGATCTCGGCGTGAAACTCTCCTATCGCCTTTTGCCTCATTCCGTTAGCGAGTGTTATTTCCGCCCGAACTCCGCTCCATCTCCCGTGTTCCCGGAGATCCTGGTACGAGTTCTTACTAATGGCGCTCCGTATCTCGTGCATCTATGACTTCCTTTACTGTTCTCCCTCCAAATCCGATCCTCGCCACGATTTGGAATCCGTCACACGTTAAAGCGTGTCCCCGCATCTGAAACACATCTCTTGCTTTATCTGTTGTTGTTGTACCGGTCGTATTACGCCCTCCGCGGCTTCAATTTCCTGTACCTCCTCTGCCAGTTTCAAGAACTCTGTTAACTTGTTAAACCCGTTCCTTCGGGTGTACATTTTTATTTTGCTCCTGCAATTTTTATACACCCTGTCCAATTTTTCACTCTCGGAAAGCTTCGAGAAACGCATCAACTTGCGTAATTCTGTAGCATACTCCCTTAATAGTTCGTTCTCTCGTTGCCGCATCTGGGAGATCTGTTGTTCCAACTATTCTTCATACCTTGGTGGCAGGAAGTACTCTCGCAGCTCATCTGTCAATTGATCCCAGGTTCTGATCTCGGTCCGCGTTGTGTTCCACCAATCAGCTGCGAGTCCCTCAAGGATGAATGACATGGTTTGGATCACCTGGTCCATTGCCATCCCGTACCCCTTTGCCCACTCTTCTATTTTTTCCAAGAACTCCAGTGGGTTCGTTGTTCCTTGGTACCTGATCCCCCATCCTCGCACCCGATCAATAATCTCTGACTTCACCTTTCTCCCCTATTTCTCCTTCCTCGGGCTCTCTATCTCGCCAGTTACCACGATCGTCGGTGCTCTTGCGGGGCTTTTTTCTCTCTTGTACCTCTCTGCCAAGGTTGCCAGTCTCTGTTTTATGCTCTCTGTATGATCCGTCTTTTTACAGAACGCCGACAGCTCCTTCCATAAGTCTTCAATTTCTCTGCTTGGTCTAACCCGAATTCCTCCTTGTAGTCGGCCAGCTCGGATTTTGTTGCCATGTACACCCAGCTGGACATGCTCTCCTGGTCTCGGGTTTCTCGTACTACCACTCTTCCTGTTCGGGTGCCAATGTGACGGTCTGCCCAAGTTCCCAGATAGCTCATGGACGGCCAGAGTCCGCCTAGTAGTCCGAGTGGTAGCTGTAAGAGAGGTTCTCCGGCCTGTAGTATGCACATATATTAAATACCCATCGTACCAAGAGTACTTAACGGGTCTACACTGTAACACCTTGTTGCAGGTGTTTACGCAATACAATTGCGGGCATTAACTTCAAGAGGACGAAATATGAAGCGCCCACTTATACATTGGCCCGCACTCAAAAAATGCAAGTGTCAGCATAATTGCTGCACGAGCGGACCAATGTATATATATGTGTATATACCTCCGCGCTCAGCCTAAGCGAGCATAGCTATGTATTTAAGAATATTATAAACACGACTCTCCGCTGCCGCTTTTGGCAGCGCAGCTATAAGACTTAGACTTAATTAATTCTAAAGGTAGATCGATAAGAACAGATTATGTTATGAGCTCGGAGCGGCAACTACAGTTGCTCTGAAAGAAACAAAATCTTATGAGAAATAAATAATATAAATTGAGATTATAAAACTCAGTCAGAAGATCTTATTAATGATGTCGGGTAACCAGTCTTGGTTGGATCTCTCTCCGCTACCGCTCCGTAACATCGATGGACATTCTTATTACATGGCGACCGTGACGAAGAGCCCGGCAATCCAGAAGGAATAAAAAGGATAACTGGAACTGGAACACATAAAGGAGGATAAAGGCGACCGAAAAACAAATTGGACTAAGCTGGAAACCATAAAAAAAAACTGAGTGAGTAGAGATGGACCATGGTGAGGCGCGGGGCGCGTAAAAACTAAAATAAATAAAAGAATAGCACACAATAAGTGGCTATTGTTCACAAA
>VNJN01000688.1:0-111077 GCA_008042485.1 Drosophila mayri | reverse complement strand
CGAGAGCAAAATATGGCTGTTATTGACTCGCCAAGTCAATCACAGGACCTCAATCCTGTCCAAAATCTATGGGGGTGAACGTCAAGGAGAGATAGGAAAGACGTTCTGGCCAAAAAAAGGGATATTGTCCAAAGGACATGGTATGGCATTCCAATTGGAACTTGTCGCCAGTTAATGTCCTTCAGGCCAAGACAGAAGGATAAAGTCCTGCCAAAAATGGCGGATATACCTTCTATTAGCTGCCAGACACTTTGTTTAACATAAAACAAGACAAAAAAGAGGGAAATGTGCATTTTATTTAAACATTTCTCTTAGCACACCTATTATTATGACCAGCCAAAAGGGGGGGGTTTTAAGGATTTATTTAATTTACTTAGAAATTAAGAATTTTTTGAAATATTTTTTGCCTTTGGTTTAAAGGCAATTAATATACGTTCTCAAAAAGCTTTGATTTTTTGAGATTGGAGAAAAGATGGCTTAGATATAAGAAGTTAAAAATTGAAAAAAAAAACACACCTATTATTTTGTCCATGAGTGTATATATCAATATTTAATATTTACATGGGTTGCTTTCAGAACAACATGATAACTGATCACTGATGGATTGCTGTCGATAGTTCTGCTGAACGCGTTTGATTCGTGATTATGATGCAAGATCTCATCCTTCATGATCAGCAAAAAAGGAGCTTAAAAATAGTACGCTACCTTTTCGTGATACTAATGGATTATTTATTTATTTATATAAAGCTAAATATATACATATGTAGTTTAAACTACAAGCTAACTTAATGTAATAGAGCATTAGCGGCTATGGCCTACCGCTCTTATTTGTTTATTTATAGATTTGCGTACAGATTCTTACAGGTTAAAATTTTATGTTTTAGATTAAAATTATGGAGAAAGAAGATTTTTTTTGAGGTAATGGTATTGGGTCTTCGTGGGGAAAAGGATGTATTTCTGGGGTGCAGTGAAGTCGATTAGGATGTGTTTTATGCCTATTGCTGAGGTGTTGCAGTAAGGGCAGGTGCTTGGTATGGTTCTATCCATGTTTTGGGCGTTTGTTGTTTATGTGTGACCTAGGCGTAGCTTATTTATTATTTGTTGTTAGGGGTTGAGTTTGTCTATGAAAAGTATTGAAAACAATAATATAAAAATAATAACGTAACAAAATAAAATATAAATTATAAGTAAAGAAAGCAGTGGCATCCGTAGTCATCTTTATTAATTAGTTATTTTTATTCATTTTAATTATTTTTATATTTATCATTTAGTTTTTGCAGACACGATTTAAACAAGCAGTGCGGATGAATTAAATATGACATTTAGTAATAAATTATTTCATAAGGCCAAGTGGATATTTGCCCAATAAATACAAGATTATCAATAGCTTTTGAAGTCGCAAAAAGAATTGATATATGTATATATATATGTACATATTTTTGTACATATATCCATAACTGCGTTGCAAACTCAGGACTAGAGTTATACCCTCTGCAAGGGTAAAATAAATAAATACTGAATGTTGTCAAGAACAGAAAGCCGATGCTGTTGATGTTTGTTTTAAGCAAATGGGAAGCACAGCAAAGTCATCGCGTAAAGATTACCCCAGACTCTTACAAACAAAGCTGATTAATAATAAATAAGATATATGTACATACATATACATACAGACAAATATGATGATTGTGCTCCTTTGCTCAACAGGATTTTAAGAAATCACGTATTTTTATTAAAGTACATACAAAGCTGCGCCGGCAGTACAAGCAATTTTTAAATACATAGTTAACTTTTTCACATTTTGTTTTAGAAATCGTTAAATACAATTATAGAAATGGGGGTCTCAATAGAGCTATTTATGTACATATATGTACATATTATCATCTTCAGTTTTCGAAGTTATGTAAAGACATTTTCTATAAGTGAAAAGAACTAAATAAATAAACCCTAATATATACATACATACATACTTACATACATACATATGTACATATTTACTAATCAGACAATCTTAAATTGTCAATTCTTGCCTTTCGCACACTCTTTGTGCTTATTATCACTACGTGCACGATCGTCCACTTTGATATTAGTTTAAAAATAAACATGTGCATAAAGTTAGCAGTTATACCAAACCTTTGATTATACCATAATTTGCCGTTAATTATAATTAACGGATAATTAACGGAAAATGATGGTATAATCAAAATTGGCCTGCTAACTTTAGGTACATAAAATAAACCAAAATTAAAAATCATAAATACAACATGCTACTTATCTGCAACATGAAAGAAAACCCCCCTTACAAATAATTAAAATATATTATCAGATATATTTATATATATATTATATATGTATGTATGTAGTAGACAACTAACCTATAAGTTTTGGCGGTTCTATTTATGTATATAAGTATTATACATACACTATCCTTAAGGGTTATTCAATTGAAATACAAAGTATGCTAATTTTAGCACTTATACTTTTCAAACTTTTATTAGATCAACAACATTAATGAATTACAAGACAGACTTGATTTACTATTAGAAATTAAAAAAAAGAACATGTGCTTAATAATTATGCATTTATTTGCGACTTTCTAAATTGTAATGCTTTGTTTGTTGCTTTAGCAATTATGAAATGTTCTTGACTAATTCTCTGACATATTTGCTGAATAGAAATAATTACTATAAATATTGTGCTTATCCCCTGTTTCAACCTTTAAAGTTCGCATATCATCTTGGAGAACTTAGCTGGTGGGGAGGTTAACTTAAGAGAGCAAGATTAAAACAAATATTTGGGAGACGACACTGCACCTCCCAGTTTTCCAGATAAACTGGCTATATGGACTTAGAGGAGGTAGCTCCCAAATAGAGCATGTGGTGTTCTACATGAATTCCCATTGGCACTTAAAATATGCTGGCCATTATCTAATCGATAAGCTGAAGTGCTTTTGCCTCTGTCGTATTGATCGGTCGGGCGTGCGACGTGATCTTGGTGGATCGAGGAATATATGTTTCGGCAACTAGGCTGTACCGAGAGCAGTGACTTTGATTGACCATATCAGACGACACTTGACGCAGTGCCGACCGCTTATCTAGGCTCCGACCTTCCCCCGCTGCACACCGTCCGGCTTGGGGCCCAATTTTTTGACTTGGCCAAACACAGACACACGGGTGATTTTATGTTTGCCTCGGACAAATAATGCCGCGGAGAACACTTGTTTCGTTGCCCGATTAGCCATAAACATTGTGCCTTGTTCAGTTTACTTTACCCCATGCGAGCGAGCGAGACTCTGAGCCAGTTCTCTTCACTTCTTTGCAGTCGTTCGAGAGCAACGGACACGTAACTACACTAAAGATTAACGTATAGCGGATATCCCGAGAACAGAGAACAGTTGCATGAGGCAGGCCTAGAGGAGCAACCGTTCCCGTTCACAGACAGCACCGAGATGTCACAAAATCAATCCTACTTCTGGCAGACGACCAGACACAACGTATACCTGAAGCGCTCAGCCAAATGGCACATGGCTTTGGCCCTGATGGTGGTGCTCACATTCGGCACGATCTGTGCGGCGGAAGCACAGCCGGATGGCGACGATAATGCAGTGATTCAATCTGGAATACAGAACGTAGGTTCATCAATTCTCCTGTCCCGTTGAATAATAAGATTTACTACTTTCTCGCAGGATTTGGACATGCCCGTGAATATAAATAAGCCCACAGACCTGAGCAATTTAGCGGATAAACAAAAGGAATCTACTGAACGGTCGAAGTCGAAGGGAAGCTTTATCGATGCGTTCACCGCATCGATCTCTGTTATCCTATTAACAGAGCTAGGCGATAAGACTTTCTTTATAGCTGCCATAATGGCCATGCGCCATCCGCGTTTGATTGTCTTTGGCGGTGCCATCGCCGCCTTGGCCCTTATGACGGTACTCTCATGCGTATTTGGCATGGCAGCTAACTTTATTCCTAAGGTAAGGTTGAGTCCTAGCTCTCTTTATTAGAATATATGTAGGCAAAAAAGACAAAACTAAAAAACCAAATTTTATTTATTTTCTATTTCTTTTTACTCACAGATTTATACGTATTATATCTCAACTGCATTATTTTTAATATTCGGCTTAAAAATGCTGTACGATGGCTACAAAATGAAACCAACCGATGCTCAGGAGGAGCTGGAAGAGGTTCAAACTGATTTGCGCAAGCGCGAGGATGAGGTGAGTGGTCCTTCCTGTACATATTGGTAGTGCTACATACATATATGTTACTTAGTTCCTATATATTCTAACTTTCAAGTAGTTTCGCTTGTTCCTGTTTTATTTGATACTCTTTGGTTACTTTACTGCTTTTGTTAATAGCTACTGCGCTTGTCTTCTTAGTTATTATATTATTATTATATTATATTATTATCATATCGACTGGAAGTTTGTACAGACAAAATAATAACTTTGATGCCCAAAGCGATCACATTTCATACCGCTTTTGGTTACACATACATAACAGTCTTGTTTAAGCTTTAACGACATAAGTTTGCTTTATACAACAAATCAATGACACATATTTCGAAGACCTTATAATAACAAGATGAATAACACCCATAAATTTAAACTCTTAAAAATCTAAAAAATAGAATTAGTTTCCAGATCAATGGCGTATGTAAAGCGTATGCGTAAAGATCTATATTTTTTGACAATTAGTGAGCACCTTTACAGTCCAATCTTGTCATTATAAGGTCTTTGGCTGTACACTACTCCGCAAGCTGCTCATAATTGTAACTATATATATTGACGGCATGCTAATTAAGAACTTTTTATTAACAACAACAAAGAAAACTCTATTAATACATCCTAAAATACCCCTGATAATTGATCTCGAGTAACAAAAAACACAAGGCGCTCCAAGTGAAAAACACACACCGGCGTTAAAGCCCCACAATCTCCACAGTTTTATCCTGCGAACAGCTCCTTTCTTGATTTGTTTTCAATAATCAAACATTCAAAAATTCACATACACATATGATCACCCATTTAAGCCTATGTGACTAATTGCACGATTTGCGGCGCATATCAGCAAACAACAAGCGAGCTTCGAAAGTTTTTCGATCAATGAAAATTCGTACTAAACCAGAAAATCGTTTGATATGGAAACGCTTTTTTTGCCAAAACGAAAACTCCACCCGAATATTAATAAAAATCAAAATTTGCAGATCGATTATCTCTAGCTAATGTAAATTTTTAATTGTTTTTTCTTTATGCAAAACGAAATTTTAAAATTGATTTAACGTTGCCCCTAAACTCGTAATCGACGATCAATTTGATAAACAAATCTAAATATTTAACGCACTTCGCAATGGCTCATGGGATGAATCAGTTGCTGCGGAAGGCCAGCAGAAAGTACGAGGATGCGGAGGCCAAGCGGAAGAATAGCAACTCGGACAAGGAGGATGCCAGCGAGCAGGCTCTCATCCATGGTCGCAACAACTCCATTTCCATCGCAGCCGCAGCAGCCACTTCCAGTGGCGACTCCGACATGCAGCACCGCCAGCGGAAGCAGCGCAGCCACAACAACAATAACACACTTTCTAATAGTAAGCAAAATAGCTGTGATAAAGCTGGCAAAGATGATGAGCCGGATAGGGATCAGCGCGAGTCCGAAGTCTTCCTAAAAGAGGGCGGACGCATTGTCGAGCAGCTCAAGATGAAGACCTACCACAGTAGCCCCGCCCACTCGGCGGCATCATCGAACCAGACCGAACAAACCAACTCCATTGCTGCCTCAACCACCACCGTCGATGCCGCCCAGCAGGCTGGGCATCCCACCGATCCGTCTGTGGGTGGCGGAACTCTGGAGCCGCGGGCCCCGCTTGCCGGACACGATAGCATGCATAGCCTCAACGGAAGCCTAAACGGGGACTCGACCGGACCGGCAAATGGTGCCCTCAAAGCACGGGTCAGGCCAGAATCCAAATTCCAGTCAGCCCCGTTTCCGTTCCACGTTCGAGTAAATGATTTGAAACTGGAATTGATTAAAATGTTGTCCTTCAAGTTAGGCGTTCGATTAAAACTTGTTCATTACTTAGAAGACGCCACAGACCCCAGATCTTGCCCCGTTTTAATATTTCTGTAAATGTGGTTATGAAACGGCTTTAAATGATCTACAAATGTAGGTTGCGGGCTAAGATTTATAAACAAAATTTCTTTCGATGACGTTTTTCAAATATTACAAAATTTGTAAATTTGGGACAAAATATACCAAAGTAAGCATGTAAAACAAAATATAATCACCTATTCTAGTTTCAGAAGTGGCAGAGTATAAGCCTTAATCATTTAATTATTTCAAAGAAATAAAATTTTTTAAATAACTTCCATTCTTGTGTACGTAAGCAGCAATGTACATGGCCTTGTTAGTATTTGTATTAAATGTAGTTTTAGGTTTTGCAAAATCATTTCATAAATATATAAAAAACACGAGTCAACTTAAATGAGAGGGTTTAATCAATTCCAGTTTCTCAGTATTTATCGAGCATATATGTATAAATGAGATCGGGGCTGCAATAATATCCAATAACCGACAACTCCTAAATGTTGTTTCTTTATCATGTTCGTTTCACGTGCTTTTTGCCCAAAAACAAAGACATATTCACACTAAACACTCATAGAACACACAGTCACGAGACAAGACATCGATTTATTTCTTAACAATTAACTTTAAGTCATTTGGGCATTTGGTTTTTGTGGCCTCTGTACTAGGTTGTTACCCCTCATATACATTCCACGCCCCCATTCGATTGGCGCACATTTGTCATCCATTTTTTCTCTCTCTGCATGTTGTTATGAAGTGATCGTTTTTTTATTTTTGCTTTATTTAAGTTTATTATTTTGATCATGTAACAGGAAAATGTAAGCTTTTCTGTTCAAAAAATCGTTCAGTGTCTTTCTTATACGCCGTTTTTCTCCTGTTTTGCGTACATCGTATCATCGACATCCGCCATCTGCGCCACGTTCTTCCTTGCTCATCCTTGAGTACTTTTCTTCTCTTGCAGCTGGACCGTGATGTGAACGCTGCGCTGGTAAACGACGCCGAGAGCGGCCGCCGTCGTCCACAAAAACGCGGCGCCACCTACTTCACAATGCGCATCTTGGCCCAGGCCTTCACAATGACCTTCCTGGCCGAGTGGGGCGACCGCTCCCAACTGACCACTATTATTCTCGCGGCCAGCAAGGTAAGAGTTTGCAGTCGGTGGAAAAGCCAAATTCAAAACAATTGTCATTTACAGGACGTCTACGGCGTTATAGCTGGCGGTATTATTGGCCACTGCATCTGCACTGGCCTGGCTGTGATTGGAGGTCGTCTAGTGGCTTCCAAAATCTCTGTGCGTACTGTCACCATTGTGGGTGGCATTGTGTTCATCGGCTTCGCCATCTACGCTGTCGCCATGCCCCCGGATGACATCTAGACAGCAAGCCATGGAACTCTTGACGAGATTGCCCCGTTGACGACCCCACATTATTTGAAGATTTAGCAGTAGTCCCCTAATACCAATGTTATCGTTTGAGGAGCACCCAGGCATAATGAAAAGGATTGAATTGATTAATCTAAAAGACACATGTATTTAGCTTGCCAACCAACAAAACTAAACCACATAAATTTAGGGAGGAAAACAAAAGTGCCTTCAGTGCTTTTCACCTTGGCCATGACATACAAATTTAACCAAATAGCTTACCCAATCCACGTATTTTTTTCTGTACAATCGTTTAGTTTTGTCTAGATTTAATCGCCCAGCTTTCGGTTTTGTGTTAAGTATTAAAGATGACTGTACATATGTACGAACGCGTGCTAATATGACCAGGTTGCCCCGAAGCTCCTCAAAATTGATATAACATCCTTATTTGAATATTTCTTTACGTAGCAGCAGTGTTTACTTAATGGCATCATCCCAAAACGAAACTTTGTAAATTTTTTATTATTTATGCGTCTTTTGTATGAAGAATTTAGTAAATTTAGCAAAACATAATCTGGTCAAATGTGTTTTCATGGGGCTTAAGAAATTTTTAAAAAGTGATATCGATTCTATAAACACGAGATATAAATCCAAAATTAAATCACTAAAGTTCTATATTGTTAATGCAATTAATACATTTCTTGTTATGGGTATAATTTATTATCGTTAAAGTTTGTTAAAATGTTTACAATGTCATTTACAGTCAAGACAAAATTTGGTTAGGTTAATTGTGAACTCGATGCATTTACTGCTTGAGCGTCTTAGGATCACGATAGATGCCTGTAAAAAGGATCGAGCTGGAGGTGCGATCGTAAATAAGGAAAAGGAATGGATGATTGCACTCGAACTTAGCAGGCTCCACGGGCCTGGCCGAACGGTACGTAAACAGGACAGTCGCAGCCGATGCGGTGCTGCCCTCCTCGTCCACCTTGATCTTGGCCACGTGCTTGGCATCGCCGAGAGAAATCGACTCTGATGTCAAATCGTCGAAGGTGGCGGATAACTTGTTAAAGATCTTCGAGACTCCCATTCTGGCAAGAATCTAGAATAATAAGGCGAACATTTAAGTATACAATTATAGAGGAAACTTAATAATTGAACTCGGAACATGAAGATAACTTACTGGAACCAGTTCAAGGCGCTGCTCAAACTCAAATTTGGGGAGGGATACCTCGATCTCGCGTGGCATCGCCTGGTTAAGAGACTGCTCCAGGGTCTCAGTGTTCAGTCGCGAAAGCGTGTCCTCCAGCGAGTTGGGATTGAAGGGCGGCAGGATGAGCACCATTGAGATGTCAGACTTGTCATCCGGCTGGCTGTCTGGCTGTTCGTCCGATTCAAAGACGGTACGGTAGGGCATCTGGAGGACGTGGGCGCGCAACTGTTCATCGGTGTTCAGCAGGAAGGTGCCCTTCTGCTGCATCATGGGGACAAAGGAGAAATTGGAGGCGGACGTGTAGAAGGGCATAGGAACGGTCTTTGACGGCTTGAACTGGCTAACCCACTGGCCCTTCAAATAGGCTGCGTTGGCCAGGACCAATTTGGTCTCAGTGGTGATTTCCTCGGCACTGAGCATGTCACGGATCTGGTTGTGGGTCGTGTTGGCAATCCAGTCATTGATCTCCTTGCGCGCCACATCTGGTTTGTTCTGGAAGTCCATCCTGACAATCTCCTTGGCCAGGCGCGTCTCGGCGCAGTGAGTCAGATGCAGATTCTTGCCAAAGAATATGCGATCTGCGGATGAGAACTCAAGTGGCATCTTGTGCGAGCGGGTTTCCCGTTCCTGCTTCTCTACCAAATAGGCGCTGCGCACCATTTCCTTGGAGTCGGCCCAGTTCAGCTGAAGCACCTTAGCGAGCTCCTCCTCCGTCTCTCCAGAGGAACTGAAATATGCCAGCAAAAGAGCGTGGTATGTGCTGTACGGCGAAAAGAAGACATTTTCGTTGGGAGTGCTTTTCCGGATCACATCAAGCATGGAGACAGAGAAGTTCTGCTGGCCTTGATAGAGGTTCATTCTCTTATTCAGGAAGTTCGAGTTGGGTTCAACGTCGCAGAGACTGGCTAATGCGATCGCCGGCAGGAGCACCAGCACGGATATGCTCAGGATATGCATTTTGTGACTTTGGGAAACCTGTATTTGCTGAAAAAACATAGAGATTATTTTTTAATCGCTGTTGCTATTTGCTAAATCTGATTACTATTTTTAATGAAATAATTTACAAAGGAATGCCAAAATGCCACGTGAATAAACCCTATAGAGAGAGTGGGGTCCATCGGGTAACCTTGAAGCTGGAATGCCTGAGGTTTAAACATTAGCCGGCTTATCGGACTTACTTCTGTTGAATATTAAGTAACTCCACTGTCTGTTTGCTTTCTTGTGAGGGTATGTACATATGTACATATCTACCGGCTAAGTGATTAGAGACCTCTAAAAACCTGAGAGACGCACTTAAGTTGGGTAAATTTATGCAGTTCTCCGGCAGTGTTGTTGACGCATTCTCGCTCTGGTTTCCCCGCCATTCGTTCACGTTCCATGACAATAAATGTCGGAAAATGCTTTTAAAGAGAGCAAAACGTTCTAAACACAAAAACCAAACTCATTAAGGGAACAGTCAAATTAAAATCTATTGTGTACGCTCATTAGGAGATGGCATCTAGTCAATTTCACAATTCTATTCATCGACCGGAATAGCTTTAAAAAGAGCATTTGGGTAATTTTATACAGTTTTGAAAATTAAATAATTAAAAAAAAATTAATTAAATAAAAGTAAAGTTTTGGTATTTTCTAAGTATCCCTCTATTTAAAGTAAAATTATTTAAATTTGTTATCGGTATTATTTGTTGAAAACAGAGAGAGGAACTGACATCTTCTTACATATATTATTCCAAAGTTTGCGTTCTAATTTCAAACGTGGAACAATTTTGAAAAGCGTGAAGCTGTGAGACGCATTTTAAAGATTATCATCATCATTTTGTTTAGTTTCCTTCAAAGTCCCTGAGATAAGTCGGAAATGCCAAGCCAAACATAAAATTGAAATTGGATTGCTTCAGTTTACTGATTTATCTCGAAAGCTTTTCCAGTCCATCGAGTGGTTTGCTACTTATTTTATCTTCGGGCGACAATTGCAACATCTTTCCAGCCGCGTTTCATACAAAAAAAGTGAAAGTTCCCCGCCGCTCTGCACTCGAAATTCGCAATCCAAAACATAATGAACTGTGGCCAGCAGTTGTGTTCGGATGCAGCACCGGAGCATGAAAGGGGCTCTGCAGGTTGGGAGTGGAAGCTTTTTACCAGCTGAGCGATGACGATGTCCGCGGTTGCGTGACTGCAGCACCAGCAGCGCTTTGTATAAAAATAAAAAAAACCCCAAAATTAACATTTCCAACAACCGGTTGCGCGGATCCCACCGGCAGACAACGCCACAATATAGTATGTGATTCATAAACGGCACAAATTGCTGGCGTTTCGTATTTTAGCGCGTATGCTCATTGTTGACCCTGTATTGGCGATTTTGTAATTATTTTTGTACCCTACACAGACGTAACATTTGTCCGTCCGTCCGACTGATATCTGCGCATGCGTGTGTTTGTTCCCTATATTTTTTCGTTTGCTCACTAAAGTTTTTGGGAGATTCCCAAAACACTGAACAACAAGCTTTGATTGATTGGAATCGGACATGTCAGTTTAATCTGTTGCCTCGAACTTGGCTTAAATGGGTGTCAAAGTACTTGGAAAAAAGCACCATTAAGAATGATCAATAACGGAAAAAATCTTCATTTTTTAGTAATATATGTACATATGTATATATGTATTAAAAGTGGGCTTAAAGCCGCATAATAGGAGTATATAAATCATTGATAAGTAAACTAAAATTTGGTAAGGTTAATTCTTAACCCCTTTCCCATCTACACAGGATTCGCATCCAAACATTATTTTATTATTATCTTTTCCAAATATTAAGTTCATTTTAAAATTTTATGTTAAAAAATAACATAATGGTAAAATTGAAATAAAACTTTAAAGCTTTAAGATTTCAAATTTCTACTGAAAATATGTATGATTTAGTTTTCCCATCTTAATCTTTAAAAAAAAGGTCACTTTCGGCGAACTTAGACTTTTGAAAAGATTTAGTTCATCATTGTACAGCATTCTTGGAATTTCCGAATAATATTATTTCTACTTAATATTGTATACTTATCATAATGATTTTTTCTTGGAATTTAATCTTCGTCAAAGCTGGGATGATTTATATATAAACCAATGCCTGAGGTCAAGCTCACAGATAAGCCTTCAGTGATTGATTCGAAGAGGTCTTGGACGAAAGCCTGTTACTGCAAATTCATACATACCATACACCATACATGTATGTACATATGTATGTACATATACCACAAATTTAAAGTATTAAGTACCAAAATAACACAATTTATTGCCTCACTTCAATTGCGTGCGATAAATGTATGTATCCATATTTATCTATAACTCGTGAGTATGCAATTACATACATATATTATATGTATGTGTACATATGAACACGCCGATATGCTGATTTGTATTGCAGAAATAGGCTACGCTTTAATGCCGACCCTATTCGTTGAGTGACGAGCTCGGGGGAGCTGAACAAATTGGGACAAACATTCGAAAAGCACTGAATAAACTCTGGGAAATACCTTCTTCAACTGTAGACCGAAAAACACGTCTGGTTCACTCGACTGCGGTTATAACATTAAAATTTAAACTTGATCTCGGTGCTCAAATGGCAGTCCAAAATAAATTCAAGCCCGGCTTGGATATCGATAGACGATCTTCGGGAAACAGCTGATCAACAAAATTTCCACAAACAGCACTGGTTGGGAACAGCTTAGTGGTTGTTTTTTTTAAATACCAAATAATTATTTTTAATTTTGAATACCTAAATATTTTATTTTTTTTATTTATTAAAACGTTTTAAATCCTACGCCACTAATCGGCCTAATATATATTTTATTGCGCAATAACTTTTATTTTTATTCACGCTATAAATTAAATTTGTTATTTCATTTGACTTGTGTATGCAAAAATAAAATTTAACTTATTTTTATTATTTTATTCTTTTAAATAACAATAGATTAAACAATAAAAAAATAAAAATGAACTTTGCTGTTTTATTTAAAAAACTATCCCGTGGCCTCTCTTATTTTGGATCCAACCTCAGTAGAAAAGTAATAAAAAAAGGATTGGTTTTGAAGCCATTTCAATTCCACCAATGATTGCTAGACCACCCCAAAGTATGTAGATTTCTATAAAAAATAAGTTTTTAATATTTCATAAGAAATAATCTGAACGTATGTAGGATTAAAATATATGTATGTATGTATTTATTGGATTAATGTGTCTTTCCATATAAAATATAATTATTTACATATGACAATTGTTATTAAAAACAGACTCGAAGCTAAGAAAATATACCCAAAGCTTACAGCTTCATTGTCTTGGGATCGCGGTAAATGCCTGTGAACAGAATTGACTCGTTGGTCTCATCGTAGATGAGGAACAGGAAAGGATGGTTGCACTCGAAGGTCTCAGACTCCACCGGTCGCGCTGAACGGCTAGAAAAAAGAATGGTGGCCGCCGCCGCGGTACTGCCCTCCTCGTCGACCTTGATCTTGGCGACCTGCTGGGCGTCGTCGAAAGCAATATGTTCAGACGTCAATTCCTTGAAGGTACCATCCGAAGTGAAGGTCGAGGTCAGTCCCATTCCTCTGAGTATCTACAAGAGAAGTAACCGATTATTATAGCAAATTCATTACAAATCAAATGATGCTTCTGCAAGATTTGATCATTCCGAATGAGCTGACAAGCAATCTCAATTTTAGAGTTATTTTAATAAATATCTTCATGCATCCTCATCCTTAAAATGAAGATGATAAAGGCAAAAATGGGCCCTGAGAATGTGCAGATGAGTTAAATCAGCTTTAGATTGTCCGATCTTCATCAATATCCATTTTACATACATAAGTATGTCGAAAAAGCTTACCGGAACCAATTGCAAGCGCTGCTCGAACTCAAACTTGGGCACGGACAGCTCTAGTTGTCGCGGCATCGCAAAGTTGAAGGCCTGTCGCAGTGTCTCAGAGTTTAATTTGGACACCACATTATCCAGGGATGTTGATGGCAGGATGAGCACCATTGAGATGTCGGACTTGGGTTTTCCCTTCGTCTCGTAGGAGGTGCGGAATGGCATCTGCAGAACTTTGGCGTCCAGGTTTTCGTCCAGGGTCAGCAAGAAAGTGCCATTTTGCTTCATCATAGGCACCATTGAAAAGTCTGAGGCGGTGGTATAAAACCGTTTCTGAGACGTCTTCTCCGCCTTAAACTTGCTGACCCACTGACCCTTCAGATAGGAGGCATCAGCCAAGACCACTCGAGTGCGCGATGTAATGTCTTCCTCCTTCAGCATGTCACGGATCTGGTTGTGGGTCTGGTTAGCAATCCAGGCGTTGATTTCCTTGCGCGATTCTTCCGGCTGCCCTTGGAAATTAACCTTTGCGAAATCGTTTAAGAGGCGATCCTTCATGCATTCATTCAGCTCAATATCTTGGGCGTAGAAAATTCGACCCGCTGAGGAGAATTCCAACGGATTTTTGCGCAAACGTGACGCAAGGTACTTCTTTTCTACCATGTATGCGCTGCGCACCATCTCCTTGGAGCTGGCCCAGTCCAGCCGTAGCACCCTAGCAAGCTCCTTCTCCGTCTCCCCGGAGGAACTGAAGTAGGCAAGGAGCAGTGCATTGTATGTGCTGTATGAGGAGAAGAATACATTTCCGCTCGGAGTCCGTTTGTGTATTGCATCCAACATGGACACAGCGAAGTTCTTCTGGCTGTGGTACAGGTTGGTTCGAGGTACCAGAATATTTGGGGTTAACGGCACATCGCACATTCCCGCTAAGGCAATGGCGGGTAAAACCACCAGGAGGGTTTGGCTGAGAATTTTCATTTTATGGCCTAAAAATTTGAATTAAATAAAGATGAATAAATGTATAAGAAATATAATTAGCACCTAGAAATGTTCGATATTATACATATGAAGAACAAACGTATTTTTTATTTTATAATAATAAAATACCTTAATAGTCAACGGCTTACCTAAGTCAACAAGGTTTATTGCTTGGTCGTAGCTTATGCTTTGTTCAATTCTTAAGACTGGTCTAATTTATAGACTTACGCTATATATTTATAGTCTTGTCAATTAATAAATTCGCGGATCCCATGATTGATTTCAGAAAACTTGGATTCCTGGAAATCTTACATGTCGGGAATATCATTATTTATAGCTGACGAGCCAGAGGTCACAGTAGCGTAGATAACAATCAATATATTATGCATTGTTGTGATAGGCTGGATCATGCTTCAAGAATATTTGTATTTCTTTTAAAGCTAATCGAAGCCCAGAACGAATTGATAACGGTAGAATTCAACAAACTTAAATTCGTTCGACTTGCAATTAATTTAAATTTAAAATATTGAAATACTTGCATTATCTTGCATATTGACATAAAATTAGCCTAATTACCTTTAAGTCCAGGCTTGTTCGGAATTCACAACGGATGCTTTAACGTAGGAAAACAGATTGAGCAAAACTCGCGGACCTTGGTTTCGATAACGATAAATGAATAATCGACATCATCCAACATCAAATATAAAAAATAAGTAAGTGTAAAATTACTGTTCTGAACTTGAAATGCATTTTTTCAAGATAAATGGAATAGAAGCGTTTTATAATTATGAAACAATAGTCGAAGGCCCCCGCAGCTAGGGCTCGGTAATTAAATATTAAGTTTATCATTTTATGGTAAGCTTAATTTGTAATAATAAAAACAAAAACAACAAACGATACAAATCTCGATTTCGATACCGCCAGCTACAGCTTTTGCCACCACTAGCGAGCGGCATTGACCAACACGGGCAGCCACCACCGCACAGTCGCGAAATTGACAACAAAACAGATTTACGCTATAAACAAACCGAAATTGCTGTCCAAAATGAGCGCAACAGCCTCCACTTCGGCGGCGGCGTCGCAAGACGCCTGCTACATCTCGCTACTTGGCTTGGCGGAGTTTTTCCGCACCTCGCAGCCGCCCAACATCAAGAAGTGCATCCAGTGCCTGCAGGCGCTGTTCACGTTCATGCCGCCCTCAAAGGTCGAGGCGCGCACACACCTACAAATGGGCCAGATCTTAATGGCCTACACGAAGAACATAGACCTGGCGCGCCATCATTTGGAGAAGGCGTGGAGCATTTCCGAGCCGCTGGCCAACTTTGACGTAAAGTTTGACACGGCCTCGCTTTTGGCGCAACTGCATTTGCAGACGGACCAGAACTCACACCAGGCCAAGGCGATGCTGCGGCGCGCCGTGGAACTGTCACAGCACAACGTCTATTGGCACTGCAAGCTTCTGCTGCAGCTGGCCCAGATACATGCCAGCGATCGCGAGTACTCTCTGGCGTCCGAACTGCTGGCCGTGGGTGCCGAAAGCGCCGACGAAGCGGGCGCCACGTACCTGAAGGTCTTGTTCCTGCTCTCGCGCGCCATGATCCTTATGATCGAGCGCAAGACCAATGATGTGCTCGCCCTGCTCAACTCTGCTGGCCAAATCATCGACAACAACATACCCAATCCGCACCAAAAGGAATACCTGAAGGTGTTCTTTTTGGTGCTGCAGGTGTGCTACTATTTGGCTCTGGGCCAAGTGAAGACTGTGAAGCCTAGTCTGAAGCAGTTACAGATGTCCATCCAAACAATAATGGCACCCAATTGGCCATCAGACGAGGCTATCTTCGGGGCTAATCAGCTTGAGATGTTCGTGTGGCTGCCTAAAGAGCAACTCTACGTCCTGGTTTACCTTGTGACGGTGTCGCACTCCATGATGGCTGGTTACATGGACAAGGCACAAAAGTACACGGAAAAGGCTCTCACTCAAATCGAAAAGCTCAAGCAGCAGGAGGATAAGCCCATTCTGTCAGTTTTTAAGGTGATTCTCCTGGAGCACATTGTCATGTGCCGCATGGTGATGGGAAACCGGGAACTGGCCATCCGCGAGATTGCTGCCGCGCGGGACGTATGCCTGGCGGCTCCGCAGCGTAGTCTGTTACGACGCCATTCCGCCCAGCTCCACTGTCTCGTTGGGCTGTATTCCATGTCAACCAGCTTCTTCGAGCACGCCGAGCGACAGTTTCTCGTTTGCGTGAGCGAGACCAGCGAGAGGGACCTGAAGCTGTTCGCCAACCTCAACCTGGCGATAATTTATCTGCGCACCAAGCGGGAGACGGACCTCAAACAAATACTTGACGCTGTGTCGACGGAGAACACGCACACTTACAGCAGTCAGGCGCTAATGGGGGGCTTTTACTACGTCCAGGGCCTGCACGCCTTTCATAAAAACAGCTTCCACGAAGCCAAGTAAGTGGTTAAGCATCCTTTATATAAATGGCTACTACTTTAATCTCCACTACCTTCCACTTAAATTTTATAGGCGCTTTCTTCGCGAGACCCTGAAAATGGCCAATGCTGAGGACTTAAACCGGCTGACCAGCTGCTCGCTAGTATTGCTTTCGCACGTGTTCCTCAGCATTGGAAACTCCAAAGAGAGCATGAATATGGTTACGCCGGCTATGCAACTAGCCAGCAAGATTCCCGACATCCACGTTCAACTCTGGGGATCAGCAATACTCAAGGACCTGCATCGCATGTCGAAGGATGTGCAGCACGAAAAGGATGCTTATGCCAACCACGTGAAATACTCGGAAAACCTGATTGCGGACCAGCGCAAATGCGTCCAAAGTGCGCATCATGAGCTAGTCAACTGGTTCCACGGAGATCCGCCGGTCACGAGTGGACCCCCCTCCACAGCCGCCCTGCTTCTGCCCGAGACCTCCGTCGCTGCAATCGCCTCTACGTCGACGGCCATGCAGCCAGCGGGGCAATATGGCCAGTTCTACTAGCAATGAGGAGACGCCACTGCAATGTACCATTTAAGCTTTTATTTGTATCTACAACCTAGCGACTAAGTTAAGACTAAAGATGTTCTAACGTTGTGAGTTTTCGACATAAATTGTATTCCCGCGGGGAAAAGAGAACAAGTGAAAGAGAACAGCGACAATTCATGTTTGTGTCGGTAACAGCAAAGATTGATACTCGTGAGGTGGGTGGGATGTATCAACTAAAATTGTGGTTCTCCTTCAGCGGTAGAATTAATAGTGTAAAACCTACGATTTTGTGCAGTTCACTTGTTAAGCATTCATAGCATCAGCGCCGTCTCGGCCATCTCGTTTAGATCATCCTCGAGGGCACCGCTACCGTTCTCTTTGTTGCTAATTAGGGTGAAATGGACCAGTCGCTTGTCGTGCTGTTCGTGGCCGGACAAATGAGTTCGCATTTCAGGCATGGTCTTGAACTCCTCGTTGCATACTGGGCAAATATAGATACGGTCGCCCTGATGTGTCCTCTGATGCATCTGGCAGTCCCCGCGCTGCGTAAATGTCTTTGCACAGAATGGGCACACATATGGGCGCTCACCCGTATGTGTTCTCCGGTGGTTCTTGAGCACATTTAGAGCCGTGAACCTCATGGGGCAAAGATCGCAGGCGTACGGCCGTTCCCCAGTGTGTTTGCGTTTGTGTTTGGCGAGGGAACAGCTAGTGGTGAACCTGGCCGCACACACCTCGCACTCGAAGGGCTTGTCGCCTGTGTGCGTCCGGGCGTGCGAGGCTAGCTCCGCCTTGGTTACAAACGAGTGCGGGCACAGCTCGCACTTGAAACTCTTTGTCTCCGAGTGGCGTAGCTTGTGCTGGCGTAGATTGGCGTTTTGCGTGAAGCTCTTGCCGCATATATTGCACACAAATGGCTTCTCGCCGGTGTGAATGCGCATGTGGTCCCGCAGCGTTGACAGCATGGTAAAAACTGAAAATATAAGATTTTACTGTGACCTCGAGACATTTTGTATCCTAATTAGACTCACCTTTTTGGCAGACGTTGCATTGGTTGCGTAAATTTCGCTTGTGGCCCTGGACCATGTGCTTTCCCAGCTGCTCCTTTGACTCGCACTTCAACCCACATTCTGCACAGTTGTGCGCTCCATGATTGGCCTGGTGCTCGGCCAGGTGATCCGGCGACACAAAAACCCGTTCGCACTCATCACATTTGAAATTTCGGTTCGTGCAGCTGTTCTGCCTCTTGTGAATAATTAGGGATTTCTCCAACGCAAAGCCAGCATTACAGCGATCGCAATGGAATTTTAGGTCGGCCACCAATGCAGCTCCTGCCGCTGCTGGGCTTGTTCCTCCTGCCGCGGAGGATGAGGTGCCTGCGGACACCGCAACTGAGTTGAGAGATCTCTGGCTGGTTCCCATTCGCAGAGGCTTCGAGAGAGATGTCGACGACGCCGACGTCGAATGTTGCTCCTGCTTTTCAGCTGCCCTTCGGCGTAAGGATTTCCTCGCCGGTTGACCTTCATGTTTAACAACTTCCTCCTCCTCATCTTCTTCCTCCTGCTGCTGCTGCATTATCCGAACTTTAGCTGCGCTTTTCCTTGTGGTCATTTGTTTAGCCGGCACTGTGATATTTGCAGCCTCGTTCTCGACGCTATCGAATATGGTTAAGTTGCACTCCCTGATCTGCTCTTCCAACTCGTTGTCATCGGCCTCATAAATTCCACTGGCTTGCGAGAAGATGACCTCCTTTTCTACTTTTAAGCTTTGCTGCACTTGGAGAATTATGCTGGTCGTCTTTTCCATGGGCTCATCGGTCAGCTCGTAGTCATATACCTCTCCTTCACCATCCCCGTCACCGTCGTCCAAGTGCAATGAAATCCTCCGCTTATCTAGGCTGCTGTCATCTATAACCTCTTCCTCCGTTTGAGCAGACACTGTACAACGGCTGGGCTCACAATTGGACGTCTGCACTGCCTGATCGATTGTGGGCACCGACTGCTTGGTTAACACCTTATCCGACTCAGGCTCCTCGGGAAGGGCATTCGGCAGCAATTGGCGCAGGGTTCGACTGGAATTCTCACACATGATCTTGAACGTGTAGCAGTGGTTTATTTCACTCAAACAGCCCAGACACACCTTCTCGGGCAGATTATCGTGGCGACGCGGCTGCAAAACCGAAAAATCAGCAGAGTTAACACGGTAACTTGGATTACTTAAGGGTTTGCATCCCATTACCGTAGTTTTTGTGAATTCCCTAAGCATATCGGCCAGGCAGCTACCCGATCCGTTGTCATAGATGGACAGAAATGGACCCGTCGAGCTCAGGCAAGTCAAGCAGATCTTTTCGATGTCCATTTCGCGACACAATCGCTCCAAAAGCAAAATAAAACAATTAAAAAAACAAGCAATATGACCGCAGTGTGAATGTTGAAAATGACTATGCGACCCAGGGCTGGTTACAACGGATTTTGCTGCTTTACAGTATTTACCCAACCCTAGACGAGAGCCATATCTTTGTATTTTTTGTTGTCACGCCCACGGTAATACTGAAAAAGCCGCAAGAAAGTAAATTCTTTTCAATTATTGATACTTCATATAAGAGAAAAAGACAAAAAGATGCCGGAACCTGCAGAGAAAAGCACAGAGGCCAACTCCCCGACATACGACTTGTCAAAGTTCCGGCTAAAGCGGATACTTAGCAACAACAGTGTACGAAAAAGCATTTCCCTGCTCGGCACATTTCCGGACCTTTCGGAGACGGATGACGCGATTGTTGTTTTCGAGAAAAATGGTAGATATTCGCTCAATTTATTCCTAAGCAAATACTTAAATATTTCTACAGCCTATAGGGAAAGCGACGTCGCTACTCAGTCCCTCTCTGAGGAATCGCCGAAGAAGCCTAGTTATTTTAGCGCAGAACTGAAGGTGGACAAGGAGTTTGTCAACAACATTTACGGCAGTTTTCAGGTTGTGCCTAGCAGAGATCTTTGTGGTATATTATAAAGTTCTTATTTATGTACTTCTCAAAACTATTAATAATGTCTTGCAGGAGTTAAAAGCACTGTCATATATCCCGCTACGGACAAACACATCGAGAAGTATTCCATTTGCCAAAAGTACCTAATTCGAGAGACACCAGATCTCTATGAAAAGATAACTCTTCCATACCTCTCCTCAAGCCAATTCTCCTTAGAATGGGTGTATAACATACTCGAGCACAAACAGGAGGCGGAGAGGATCGTTTTCGAGGACAAGGATCCGGAGACGGGCTTCATCCTGCTGCCTGATCTCAAGTGGGATGGACGGAATGTAGAGAACTTGTATCTGCTGGGCATTGTCCGTAAGCATGGTCTTAAATCTCTCCGGGATCTAAATGCTAGCCACCTGGATCTGCTGCGTAACCTACGCCAGTCGGCAAAAGACGCAATCTTCAAGCGCTACGGGCTTAATCCAAATCAGCTTCGCATGTACTTCCACTATCAGCCGTCCTTCTACCACCTGCATGTCCACATCAATCCAGTGCGAAACGATGCACCCGGAATCTGGTGCGAGAAGTCTCACATGCTGGACACAGTTATCAACAACCTGGAGCTTCTGCCAGATTATTATCAGCGAGCCACTTTACCCTTTGTCCTTTACGAGGGCAACAAGCTCTTGGAGCTATACGAAAAGGAGCAACCGGTTCGAGTGGTGCCGGCAGCCAGTGAAAGTGAAATTCCAAAGGTGGCGGCGTCGGAAGAGGGTTTCAGCGATGACGAGTCAGAAGAGAGACAGTGCAAGCGCATTAAGTTGGCCGCCACTCCGGAGCCAAAGGAGGTCGAAGCTCCAGCACAGGCGTGTGCTTAATTATGTAGTCCTACCCGGCGGTGCCACAGAATCTCGTGAATGCTTTAAATCAGTGATCGGCACCAACAAGAATTGAAGTTGTATGAAGCGAAGATTTCTTCCTTTATAGTGTACGTGTGCTGACACACGGCCGTGCTAACAAGGTCTGTAAATCCACTGAAAAAGGTTCCAAAAGTGGTTCGTCTAGAATTTAAATCGCGAACATATAAGTTGCCTACTTTTTGACCCCTTTTTTCAATGGATTTCCAAAGCGTACAGGTTTCTATGGCGAGTCTTTTAATAATTGAATATTATCATGAAGCAAAAAGAGTATGAAATTTTATACGAATTAATTCTACCAACGACTTTAAAATAACAAGATGAATAATACGTTTTATGTGTGAGTATTCACAGATCAAATTTCAAGGGAGTCAAAATCCAGCGATAAATATCGAACGACGTTCCTAGTTTTGTTATTTTAAGGCCTTTGGTTATAATCATCAAAATATCAAGTGAAGATAGGATTCCACTGAATTGTCGTATTCTTTCCAATAGAAATACAATAAAGGAACTTATTTTAAACCAGTAATTTCGTTTAAAATTAAATTGGAATTTCAGGAAAAGTGGTCTACACAAAATTGCCTTCCTCTATCCCCTATCTTAGACAGTACAACCGTCGATTGGGCTTCAACTTAATTAATTGTTATTTATGACCTGGACAAAGCGCAACACAAGTTAAACTCAATTGAGATAGTGAGACAGGGATTAAGTGAAAAGTAAGTACTCTAGACGGTGTCAGCTGGTTTGCCATCTTTATTTATTTAATAATAGTGTGTAGCTATGTCTGTTGTGTATTATTGTTGTTGTTGTTGCATGCTCTCTGCTTGTGTGTTTATATAGTTTTTTTAGTTTAATAATTTATTAATTCTCTTACGTGGCCCTGCGTATTTGTTTATATTTGTAATACATTTAAATACAATCCACTGCGTTTATAGGTTTCGTTCTTGTCGCGGCATGGCTAGGTAATCAAATTTGATATACAAGTCCTAGAAAAAATCATCTTTGTCTCTGGAGTTTTGTATTCGAATGGTAACTAGCGCTGGGAGAGAGCTGCGAATTCTATTCGAGCTCCCTCCCCGGAGTTGTGCTAAGCGAATGCTTTGATTTTTGTAAGCTCGTTAGCTGCGTTTACAAATGTGTTTTAATACGGGTGAGTCAATCAATATATTGGCCAAAAATCGTTGTAATCGAAAGTGAGGTCAGGGCCTCATAAACACTAATGCGTCTAAATGAGCAAACATAGTTTTCCTAGGATTGGTAGCAAGAAAATATACTAATCTTAGCCGAAGAGAAAAGATTACCAACGTTCTACAACGCTACAATTTCCGTCCGACCCTACGGCACTCTCTGTTCCAACGATTTTCAGCCTTGCCTTCAAGCAATGAAGCCCACCTTTGTGTGGTGTGTACATATGTTTTTGTTTGTTCTATATATGCCATCGAAATCTTTAGCCTGGAAGCCTGGTTCAACATCTTTTATGGTACATACATAAATATTATTTCACATACATACATACATATACATATATAGGTATATATATATAAAAATAACAAATAATAGTAGTAATAAAATCGTAATGTGTAATTCCCAATATAATAAAAACAATACGCGCCGGCCGGCCTGCCCCTGAAATACTAAGCTGATACTCTTCTAATTGCTCGTCGTGCCCGACTGCTCCAAGTCCACATCCAGATCCGGGTGCTGCTCCTGGGACACATACATCACAGCAGTTGTCTGCTTGTCCGCATCCGAGGAAATGGACCAGTTGCGCTCTAGCTGTTGCAGGGCCGCCATGGTCGCAGTGGTGGTCACACCAGCACCGGAGCTCTCTGCTCCGGCGCCGTCGCTCATGACACCCGCTTTCAGCGTCTCCTCCAGCAGGACCTGGATCTTGTCTTGGTCGTCCAGGTGTACAAAGCCCAGGCGCACCAATTCGCTGGTGAGATCCGCCGCCGTATCGTTCTCGTTCACCTGGCATGTGAGCTGCCGGTTCATCTTGTCATCCATGCGCAGCAGTATTGTCATAATTATGTCATTGCTGTCCTCCTTGATTTTCACGCTGCACATCATGTTAACAATGCGCCGCGACTCTGTGTCCACCGGCTCCGGTGTGGCGGATTTCACTGAATCAGCCCGCTCCGGAGAGGCGGCCCGCGAGCGAAAATTGGGCGGCTTTTTGCCGCTGTACGTTATTAGCGGATACACCCCGTATTTGACGTCCTCAACAAACTTTTCCAGCTTGTCGGCGCCGGAAACGTCGGCGAGCCGATACTGTCGCTCCTGTCCACCAGCCATTCGCAGCTGTGCCATTATCACGTCCGGTTGGTAGTAGCGTTGCATTAGTCCGTCGAAGGCGGTTTCGGAGAACATGGTGCGGTTGGCGGGCGAAAAGACCAGACAATGGGCAGTCAGAAGTTTAAGGGAGTGAACCTAAGGGGCAAGAAGCAATGAAGTTAGGGATTATCTGTCGGTCAATAAATTTAGAGAATCTTGGTCATGCCGTAGAGAGATATTAATTTTTTTTTTTAAGCACAGAACATAACAGAGTAAATAGGTTATGAAAACAGTAGATCAGACGTTCATTGCGAAACAGGTACAACCTTGCAAGTCTTTTTGATTTACTCACCTCAAAAAGCAGTGGGTGAAAGAGCAGATCGTTGGCGCTGGGTCGATCCTGCGGTTGCGGGCTCAGACACTTCCGAATTAGATCGCGCTGCAGGTCACTTTCCAGGCTAAAGATTGTGCGCTGTATGGTCTCTTCGTTTATGGCAGTTGACTCGCTGTTGCTGGGCTGAATCTCCAGGGCGGCCATCTCCAGGGCGCACATCCCAAAGGCGTAGATGTCAAGGGCGGCGGTCAGCTGATCGGCGGCGCCGTACTCCGGTGCCTGGAAATAGTGGGCTCCTCGTTCGCGTTCTTGCTCACGCTCGCGTTCACGCTCCCGTTCTCGGCCCCGCCGCACACTGTAGTGGACCGCGTCCGGTACCACTGATCCGATCTTGACCAGACCATTGTGCTGGATGAAGATGCTATCACAGGTTAGATTGCCATGAATGATGGGCGGCGAGCAGGAATGCAAATAGCTGAGCGCGGACAGGATCTGGGTGCACCAGCGGCGCCACGACTCCAGCGGCAGGCGCTTGGCATTGCGCTTGGTGCGCTTGAGGAACTGTTTCAGCGAACCGGACGACATGTACTCCGTGATGAAGACGACTCGGGGCCGTTCCACCTGCTGCGTGTCCGTCCAGTAGCGGTGGAACTTGACGATGTTCTGGTGGTCGAGCTGCAGCAGGTTGTCGAACACCTGCCGCATCTTCTCCTCCTGTGACTTCAGCTCCTGCAGGCTGGCATATTGCACCTCGTTCCACACGACCTCCACGCCCTCCTCCGTGTCCATGGCCAGATGAACACAGTCGATTCCGGGCACATCGCGCTGGTCTACCTCCTCGCGTCGCTTCAGCCAGCGTCCGCAGGGCGACTCCTCCAGGATCTCGCTCTCGTCCTCCGAGTCATCGCCGGATTCCCGAGGTGACGAGTCAAGATTGGCGCCAACACCGACCCCGACCCCGACGCCCTCGCCAACACCAACAGCAACAGTGACGCTACTAGCCGCATCAGCTGTTGAGGCACCGACTATGTGCGGCGCCGCCTGCTGCTGCTGCGTTGACGCTGACGGGGCTGGACAGGATGCATTCGTTGAGGCTGCCACAGGGGCAGCCGGGGTGTGCTGCTGGATGGACTCATCCGCTACCGCGCTACAGCTGCTGCCGGCATTCGCTTGGCTATTTGACATTAGGGTGCGGTCACCGACGCGGCTGCGGCTGCTGCTGCTGTGCTATGCTGTTCCAGGTGGCCTCGTCTACGGCCGCGGCTTGGGTTTCCAGTGTTTATTTGTTTATGTGTGCCTGTCGCTTAGGTTTGCGTTTCCTGGTATTCTCTGCGGGGTCCGGGCAACGAGCTACATCCGCTGCTGCTGCTGGCGCTACTCCTCTGCCGCTGCCTCTGCCCACTCACTGGTGCACACATACACACGGCGCCCTCACACACACACGCAAACACACCCTATCCGCTGCGCCCCCTCTCGTTCAATAACACTGAGCTGTGGTTGCTGCGCTTTCTGAGGCCTTTTCTTGTCACTTTGACGTTGTAGGCAAACTAATCCTCGACGGCGGCGCGCACGGAACCGGTTGGATGCACTTTTTCGCTTGTGACGCGGCTTATTTAGTTTATTAAGCGTTTTTCATGCTTTTTAAAACACCCAAGAAATGTGAGTAAATCGATGCATCGAGCCTATCGATACTCACCCCCACATATCGTTATCGTCCTCGGTCTCAAGCTATCGATAATAGCACTCATCAAAATTAGCTATTAAATATCTGAAACATATTTAGTGATAACTCTTTTTATGCCTTAAAATTACTATTTAACTTATATTTCTTCATAGTTTCGTTAACATTAGATTAAGCAATTTATCTTATGTCTATAGTTTATATTACTTTAAATAAAATAGTTTTCCTCAAAAAAAGCTAGATTCGTCGTGAAATTTAAAGCGCGTGTCAGAACTGTCTAGTTATTTTATCGATGCCATCTGTGCCGGCGCCTCTTGAAAACTTCTCAATATTCCTGCTTACCCTAGCTTGGCAATAATGGATAGCATAATTGGACGCAGTCAGTTCGTTTCGGAGACAGCCAATCTCTTTACAGACGAGAAAACTGCCACTGCAAGGGCGAAGGCGAGTAGCATTTTCGGAACGAAGGCGCCAAGCAAATTGCTTTCATTGACTATTCTTGCCTATTCCCACCCAGGTGATTGAGTGGTGCAACGAACTGTCTGTTGCGTCGGCAACCACGAAATGTGAGCTGTTGGCTAAAGTTCAGGAGACTGTCCTTGGTTCCTGCGCAGAGCTGGCCGAGGAGTTCCTGGAGCCGGTGCTTTCGCTTGCCCACGACCAGAACATGGAGGTGCGAAAGCAGGTGGTCGCTTTCGTAGAGCAAGTGTGGTAACTATCAGCTGGGAGAAAAAAAGGACGGGACGGACCCTACAACTTGTAATTATCTCGCTTCTAATTGCAGCAGAGTAAAGGTGGAACTGTTGCCGCATGTGATTAATATAGTGTCCATGCTCTTGAGGGACAACTCAGCCCAGGTTATCAAACGTGTGATCCAGGCCTGTGGTAGCATCTACAAGAATGGCTTGCAGTACTTGTGCAACCTCATGGAACCCGGCGACAGCGCAGAGCAGGCTTGGAATATACTGAGCCTCATTAAGGCACAGATATTGGACATGATTGATAACGAGAACGACGGCATCCGCACCAACGCCATTAAGTTTCTTGAGGGCGTCATTGTGCTGCAGAGCTTTGCCGATGAGGATAGCCTCAAACGCGATGGCGACTTTTCTCTGGCAGATGTTCCCGATCACTGCAAGCTCTTCCGCCGTCAGAAGCTGCAGGAGGAGGGCAACAATATATTCGATATAATGCTGCAGTTCCATGGCACAACGCATATTTCGTCAGTGAATTTGATCGCCTGCACCAGTAGCCTGTGCACGGTGGCCAAAATGCGTCCCGTTTTTATGGGCGCTGTTGTTGAGGCCTTTAAGCAGCTGAACGCCAATCTCCCGCCCACTCTCACTGACTCCCAGGTGAGCTCCGTCCGCAAAAGTCTCAAAATGCAGCTGCAGACGCTTCTGAAGAATCGAGGTGCCTTCGAGTTTTCGGGGACTATTCGGGGCATGCTGGTGGACCTCGGTTCGTCGTCGAATGAGATCCAGAAGTTAATGCCAAAAATGGACAAGCAGGAAACGGCGCGGCGTCAGAAACGCATCCTTGAGAACGCCGCCCAGAGTCTGGCAAAGAAAGCGCGCTTGGCCAGTGAACAGCGGGAGATGGAGCTAGACACCGAAGAGTTGGAGCGGCAGAAACAAAAGTCCACTCGAGTAAACGAAAAGTTCCTGGCCGAGCACCTGCGCACTCCTGAGACCGTGGTGGATCTGGTTGTGGAGTTCCTGCCTCACCTGCCACCTGAAGTCCCGCAAATTTTCCTGGATGAGTATTTGCCAATCCGCCAAATGTCCCTGCAGCAGCAGGTGAGCAACGTTTCGAGAATCTTTGGCGAACAGCTGACAGAGAAACGTCTCGGCCCAGGGGCCGCCACCTTCAGTCGGGAGCCTCCTATGAGGGTCAAAAAAGTGCAAACGGTGCAGCCTAATGATGATACTACTTCCATGGAAGTTGACGACGAATCCGCCCGCAAGATGAGCGAGGAGGAACTGTTGCGCAAGGAGGAGGCAACCAAAAAGCTGCGCGAGACCATGGAGCGAGCGAAGGGCGAGCAGACTGTGATTGAAAAAATGAAGGAACGCGCAAAAACGCTGAAGTTACAGGAAATCACAAAGCCTCTGCCACGTAATCTGAAGGAGAAGTTTCTCACGGAAGCCGTTCTTCGTATTCTCAACTCGGAGCGTCAGTGTATCATGGGAGGCGTGTCGTCTAGGCGGCGCAAGCTGGTCACCGTGATAGCTGCCACCTTTCCGGATAATGTCCGCTACGGCATCATGGAGTTCATCTTGGAAGACGTAAAACAGCGCATCGACTTAGCCTTTTCCTGGTTGTTTGAGGAGTATTCTTTGCTGCAGGGATTTACCAGGCACACCTACGTAAAAACCGAGAATCGTCCGGATCACGCCTACAACGAGCTGCTCAACCAGCTTATTTTTGGCATCGGCGAGCGCTGTGAGCACAAGGATAAAATTATACTTCTGCGCCGCGCTTACCTAGAAGCGCCTATTCTTCCTGAGAACTCAATAGGGCATCTGGTGCAGCTATGCCTGGTGAACGAGTTCTCTCAGCATGGACTGGAGCTCATCAAGGACCTGGCCGTGCTAAGGCCTCCGCGGAAGAATCGTTTTGTGCGAGCGTTGCTCAATTTCGCGGTGCATGAGCGCGCAGATCTGCGGGAGCGTGCCCTAGCGCATCTCGTTAGCCTTTATCATATCTACAAAATCCTTCCCGCACGGATAGATGAGTTCGCTTTGGAGTGGCTAAAGTATGTGGTGCTGGAGGCTCCGCCAGCCGCAGTTTTCACGCAGGAGTTCGGGCGACCCACAGCAGAGGCTGCTTGGCGCGAGGATACAGCCAAGGTGTGTCTCGGTCTAGCCCTTACCTTGTTGCCATATAAGCCGGAAGGTGAGATTATAGATGCTACTATTTCTGTTAAAATTTTCTAATTTTTTACCCATTTCTCACAGTTTATGTGGAGCAGGTTAGCCAGGTGTTTGTGGCCACCTCCGCTGAGCTAAAGCGTACGATCCTCCGCAGCTTGGACGATCCGATTAAGAAGTTAGGTGTGGAGAACCCAACCTTGCTTCAACTAATCGAGGACTGTCCCAAGGGCATGGAGACCTTCGTGATACGAATCATTTATATACTGACAGAGCGTGTACCGGCGCCCAACCAGGATCTGGTGCGGCGGGTGCGAGACCTCTACCAGCACAAGGTCAAAGATGTGCGTGTGATGATACCCGTTCTAAGTGGACTCTCACGCGCGGAGCTCATCACCGTGCTTCCAAAGCTTATTAAACTGAATCCGGCAGTCGTAAAGGAAGTGTTCAACCGGCTGCTCGGAATCGGAGCCGAGTTCGCTAACCAGACGATGGCCCTGTCGCCAACGGATCTCCTAGTGGCTCTGCATACCATTGACCCAAATGTCTGCGACTTAAAGGCCGTTGTAAAGGCCACCTCCCTGTGCCTGGCCGAACGCGAGCTGTATACGCAGGAGGTGCTGATGGCTGTGCTGCAACAGCTGGTGGAGGTAATTCCGCTGCCCACTCTTATGATGCGTACCACCATTCAGAGCCTGACCCTGTATCCCCGCCTCGCCAATTTCGTGATGAATTTGCTGCATCGGCTGATAATGAAGCAGGTCTGGCGGCAGAAGGTCATTTGGGAAGGCTTCCTAAAAACGGTGCAGCGTACGAAGCCGCAGTCCCTGCCGATTCTCTTGCACCTTCCACCCGCACAGCTGGTGGACGCTCTTCAGCAGTGCCCTGACTTGAGACCAGCATTGTCCGAGTACGCGGATAGTATGCAGGATGAGCCCATGAACGGCAGCGGGATCACCCAGCAGGTGCTAGATATTATATCCGGCAAGTCAGTTGATGTATTCGTAACGGTAACTATCAATATTCGACTAAGCTTTCGAATCCATGGAATAAATGGTGGCTCTTTGTTTCAGGATGAAAGTGGCGGTTACATCAGCGCTGAGCATATTAAAAAAGAAGTTCAGGATACATCTGAAATTAGCCTCATTTCGACAGTTCCTGTTTTGACATCTTTACCGCCCCAACCCGTTCCGCCACCCAGCAACGATCTGAACCAACCGTTGCCGCCTGGCGAGGATTAGACGCAGCTTAATTGTTTTGTTTAGCCATGTACTTCTACAATTCAATGAATACGACTACCACAAATTTAAATTATTAATTCCGGTTCCACTTTAGAAAGGAAACGTGTCGTGCATTCACTTTAACTCCTTATTTAGAAACGCGTTCAAAGCATGTCGAATGCGTTCGCCAAGTTTTTTCTTTAAACATCCACGTCGATGTCATCATATCCCATCAGTTACCCGTCTTCATCTTCCTTAACCATTTCATTTTCATGGCTTTACTCCGTGAGCTTACCTGACAGCTGACACCTCAAAGCAACAAATTTGAATGCCGATAACATTTTACACCGAAACTCTATTAAGCCTAAATCCACATCGGATCGGGTCGTAATACACTGTTTTTTCTTGTTACGATTTCTATTCTTGCAATCTGAACAGCATTCATGGTTGCATCATAATGGCTTTATAAGTGTCAAAATCAAAGAACACAAACCGATTAGACGTGTTTGGCTTACATGGCAGTGACGCCACACAGGCGCCAGACCTTCGGAAAATGTACTCTAAAAGGTTTTAAGGTTTTGTGTTCTTTTGTGGTTTCTTGCATGCTTTATGCATAAAATACATTCCTTTAGCTTCTAAAAATCTCCAGAAATTTTGTTTTTCATTTTTAAAGAGGTTTCCGAAAGTTTATTACTATTTGAATGTAATTGAATTAATATCAACATATTTATGCCAAGCTTTTATATCCCTCTAAGGTTTTACATATATATTATCTACACGATTACTTCAGCTTCCATCTTTTCGCCAACCAGCCCGGCTAATATATTTCTAGCCGTTATCCGAGACATTTCCTTGCGTGTCTCAATATCAGCACTGCCGATATGCGGCAAAATAACCACATTTTCCAGTTTAAGGAGAGGGTCATCCAAAGGCAGTGGCTCGGGGGTGGTCACGTCCAGTCCAGCAGCTTGGATTGTTTTGCTCTTCAGAGCGTCGTACAATGCGTTCTGATCCACGACTCCGCCGCGCGCTGTATTGATAAAGATGCAGTTGGACTTCATCTTTCGAAAGGCCGCGGCATTAAATATCTCCTTGGTCTGTGGAGTCAGGGCGCAGCAGGCAACGATAAAGTCTGAGTTGCGCAGCATCTCTTCAAAGTCCACGTGACGGGCATTGACTGCCGCCGCCTCCTGCGGGCGTGGCGAGCGGGTCGTATAGGTTATCTCCGCCGGCTTGAAGGGTAAAATGCGTGCCGCTATCTCTTGCCCAATGCGTCCGAAGCCGAGAAGCCCGACCCGAGATCCCTTTAGACCCTGGCCGCACATCCACATGGGGGCCCAAGACTTCCAGCCCCCGTTGAACACCTGTTTGTTGGCCTCAAACAGGCGCCGGTTGGTGGCCAGTAGGAGAGCAACAGTTAATTCTGCAGTGGCATCCGTTAGCACGTCTGGTGTGTATCCCACTCTAATGCCACGTTTCTTGCACTCCTCCACGTCTATGTGCTCATAGCCCACCGATATGGTAGACACACATTTTAACTGGGAGCCGGCAGCATCCAGCACCTCTTTGTCGATCTTGTCGGTCAGGGCGCAGTATAGGGCGTCTTTTCCTGCTATCTGCCGGATCAGTTCGGCCCGGGGCACAGGCAGGGTCTCGCTCCAGGTGCTAACCTGACAGCTGGCAAATGTTATGGTTATTAATTTCACATATGCTAATTGGCCGGCAACTTGTACAAACCTCTTACGCAGCAACTCCAGTCCGCTGGCATCGACATCCGGACGGGTAACATACACACTTGGTTGGGAGCTCATCGTTCTAGTTCTTTGTCCTAGCTGCAAGAAGTTTCTGACTGTTGTGAGCGGCAATCGCGGTGGCATTGGTTCAAATTTCAGCGAAGAGGTAAACAATGTAACAGGTTTCTATCAGTGTGAGCCAGTGGTGTCAGTTTAGCTATTTTTGTGCTGAAGGGGGAGCATGGCACATCTCAGTGCCCCACCACAGCTCTTTCCATTTCCCAGAGATCGACTGAAACAAAACTTGTTGGCTGAACTGCCTGCAGGATTGGTATTGGTATTGGATCGTCATCGCTTTTTGTGAATGAATGTGCCCTAATGGGATGGATATTTATAAGCAATTTTATTAAATTAGCAATATATGTACATATTTAATATTTCAGTAATTTGTCATTTTATTTAAAAAAAATAAAAAAAAATATTCAAAATACTGATAGGATTTTGTTAATAATATTAATACTTGACTAAAATAACTGGATATGTATAAAATGCAGATTCTGGCAATGATGAAGATCTGGATAGCTCAATAACAATTCTTAATTAAGTGAATTATTGCAATATTTGCAATTTCTGCAAAATTTTTTGCCATTTCTAGCAATTTTTTCCCCAAATCTAGCTATATTTGCTTCAGAGATTGTGGCACCACTGGTGTGAGCAAGTCAAAGTAACAACAAGAACGTAAGCTCAGAAGAACTTACTCTCGACTATGAAGTACCCCAAAATCCTATGCTGTCAAAGCCTTGTCTATTCTATTCAGCTTTGGGGGCTGTATATCAATCATTCAATCAATATGTAAAAGTTGTCATTTAATTTGAATTTCATTTATTACATACGTAGACAGTCATGAAAAACTAGCTTACGTAACGTAGTAGTGGTAGTGGTATAATTATAAGGGAATTTAGAGTACTTTTACATGAAGGAATGCGTATGTTTAAAACTGCTTATTTTTTTTAAATAAATACAAAATTACAACCTATCCGTGAACCACATCGTCAAATATACCCCTTAAATAGAGAGTATGCAACGAGGTTGTCAATTTGGGCACACTAACAATCGAAATAAGTGTTTTTTCATTACTTAAAACTAAAAACACAAATTAAGGAGACGGAAACGACTTAGCAGTTATTCTCATCCTTTCGATGTATGGTCAACGTCGCCTCCTCAAACTAACCACACAAGCATTCGCATCACTTTCGCTTAGTGCCCGTCAGGGGAGCCGCATGGCGCCGAGTCCAAAACGAACGCGGGATGTCTCTCCGGAGGCCGTCGCCCATCTGGGAAAAACTCCCAGGATGCGTCAGAATCCAGCGTTCCGAAAGGTAGATACACCCGAGTTCAGAAGCATATTCACGCCCGAACTGGAGGCGCTGGTTGGTCTGTTCAAGAAGTACAACTACGAGCTGCGGATCGCTGGCGGCGCTGTACGAGACATTCTGATGAGTATTCCGCCTAAGGACATTGACTTTGCCACCACTGCGACTCCGGACCAGATGAAGGCTATGTTCGAAAAGGAGGAGGTGCGGATGATTAACGCGAACGGCGAAAAACACGGAACAATTACACCCCGGATCAATGACAAGGAGAACTTTGAGGTGACAACACTACGCATTGATATTCGCACCGATGGCCGGCATGCGGATGTTGTGTACACCACCGATTGGCAACTGGACGCGAACCGTCGGGATCTGACTATCAACTCCATGTTCCTCGGCTTCGATGGCACCGTGTACGACTACTTCTATGGCTACGACGATTTGCAGGAGCGCCGTGTCA
The DNA here is from genome assembly GCA_008042485.1 of Drosophila mayri. Lineage (NCBI taxonomy): Eukaryota > Metazoa > Arthropoda > Insecta > Diptera > Drosophilidae > Drosophila > Drosophila mayri. The sequence goes on along the minus strand of VNJN01000688.1, from coordinate 77,777 downwards.
TATTCGTTGGCGAGGCAGACATTCGCATAAAGGAGGATTACTTGCGTATCTTGCGCTACTTTCGTTTTTATGGACGCATAGCCAAGGATGCGAAGAACCACGATGAGGCAACACTGGCAGCTATAAAGGAGAACGCCGAAGGTTTGGCCAAGATTAGCGGCGAGCGCATTTGGATGGAGCTTAAAAAGATAGTGGTAGGGAATTTTGGATCCGAATTACTTCTGGAGATGCATCGCTGCAAGCTTTTCGAACACATTGGTCTGCCTGAAAGTCCCAATTTGGAGGAATTTAACCGTCTATGCTGCGTCCTGGAGCAGTTTGAGAAGCCGCACTATCCCATTTTGTACATGTCCGGACTGCTACACTCTGTTGAAGAGACCATGGAGTTGCACAAGCGTTTAAAGCTTTCTGCCTACGAGCGGGATCTTGCTCGGTTCATATTTCAGCAGCGGGAAAAGGTAATATCACACCTTTTGTCGTATAAAAAACGGATTTTAAATCATTTTTAAATTAAACCAACAGGTCGATACGGAATACACAACCCTACGTGACTACCAGAAGTTGTGCCTCAAGCAATACGTCAATCGAGATTACGTCGAGCAGTTGTTGAAGTACTCGAATAAAGTGGACCTCTATAATCAGCTCAAAACCTGGGTAAAGCCGGATTTTCCCATTAAGGGCAATGTTTTAAATGGTCATGGCCTTAAGGATATAAGACTTGGATTCGTTTTAAACGAACTGAAGATTCTTTGGGCAGACAGCGATTTCAAACTAACTGCCGAAGAGTTGCTAAAGCAGCTGCCGGACATTTTGGAGAAGGTTCCAAATTCGCCCAATAAAAAGAAACGGTCAACTTAACAAAAATTATACTCAAAGCTCATATTTATTATTATTTGCATATGTATTAAAGTACTTATATGCGACCGACAAATCACAGATACATTCAGTTTCGAGTATTTTATAGAATCTTCACGTTTTTGTAAAGATCTGAATGGGACGCTTGAAACCGGCCTCACAGTGGTCGGGAGTGCCCATGAGTTCCATGTTCGCAAAGCCCACTTCTGAGCTCAGTAGATATTCGGTAAATTGTTCGGGGCGGAATTGTATGGAGTTGTAGTTCTCCCTAATTTGTTCCTGGAAATATGAGAATAATCTAAATTAGTGGAAGCGTTAAAGGAAATAATAGATTTATGTTGGAAAGTGTTACCGAAAGACGTTAGAAAACCTTGAATTATACATCTATCTAAATTAGTACAAGTCCACATCGAATTTGTCAAAACCAAATGAAATGCACCCATGTGAGATGAATAGTTACATATGTATATTAATAAGCCGTCATTTGAATACACACTCACCGATAGTTTCTTGCGCCGCTTATAGCCATCAAAGGACTGCGGCTCCAGGATCAGCTTGCCGCCAGGGCGGAGCTGCTGGTACATGCGGCGGAAGGCCTGTTTCAGGCCGGCATCACAGAAGTTTAGGTGGATCCACTTGGTGACCGACAGACAGAGTATGACATCGAACTGCGGTCGCTCAATCTCCAATAGTAAGTCGTCCTCTAGCACATAGTTGCCCTGGACGAAACGTATATTGTGTGGGAATCCCTGTCCAGCCCCAGTTTCGACCTGGCGCTTCAGCTGGTTAATGGTGGTCTGAGCATCCTTGACCAGACTGCGATCTATATCCAGGCCCACGAGGCTTTTCACTTCGAATTTCCGGGCTATCTGGATTGACAGATGACCAGAGTTGCAGCCGATGTCTAGGAGCTGTTTGTGGTGAAACAACTCAGGCCGGAAACCCAGTATGTCCAGACGAATGTCGTGGAATTCCTTATCTAGAATTCGCTTGCCATAGTAGTGCTTATAATTGCCGTACATGAAGTTGACATTCTTGTTGTGTTTGTGCTTCCCTCTAAGTTGCAGGCGTTTCTTTGGGCTCTGTGGAGGTGGGCGGGCCGTTGCTTCCACATGATGGTCGTGGTCCGTCTTCAGTCTCTTGACTTCCTTTTCCTCTAAGGTAGTGTTCGCGCGTTTTTGAGTGCATTTTGTTGGTTCTTTTTCCATTAACTGCGTGTTGTTGTTGACTACATCCATGGTGAAGTCTAAGTTTCTGTAAATTAAAAACTATATGTAATTCATGTTTACAAGTTCGATGACCGTCGTTTTATGCTCACCATATATGTCTATTTGTAATTCGTTTCATTTAGTTTAATACTTTTCATACGTTTTAAAACAACAACTTGAATCGCTAATTTCATGTGTTTGTGTTAGTGATGCTGAAAACATCGATGCATCAAAAATCGATACTTTTTGTTTTCAAATTATTTTTTTTGATATTCGTTGTTTTTATTCCTTCCTATGTACGAGTGAGAATATTTATTTTACCAAAAACAAAAATTTAAATATTTAGAATTATATTTAATCGATAACGGCGAAAATACTCGATAATAATAAGAAAAATGCATTTTACCAGTTCAACTGTTTAGTAAAGCAGTAAAGCGAGGAAGATAAATCAAGCAGTTTACAGTAAAGCAGTTTACAGTCACGAGACGGCCTGCTAGACATTAATGGACCTCCTCCAGATGATCTGCCACCTCATCCCGTTTGTCCTCCAGCAGCTTGTACTCCACCGGATCCGTCACCCGGTCAGCGCCTCCTGCATCTCTTGAGCCTTCTTCGTCTCTGGAGTATTCTCTTTCTTCTTTTATCATAATTAATTTATTGAAAAATTACATTTCTTAATTTATGTCACGTTCAACTGTTGAATAATATAATGGGCTATTCTTTAATGTCCAATGAAAAAAATTTAATTTAATACTCTTGTTTAGCACTATAATTGTTGTTGAGATCGTTTTCGTCCAAGATAAGTACAAAAGTGCCAGGTATTCGCACGAAACGGAGTTCAAGCACTGATTTTAGTGAAACGTGATGAAAAAATGTAATGCAATTAATTTTAATGTTCTATGCAAAGTTTAATGTGAGTAATGAATTCTGTTTGCTTAAAATGTTAAGTAGTTTTATTAAATTTTGGAATTTAAATTTAATTAAAATTTTTAATTCGTAAATTTAATGTTGAGTATAGGATTTTTCTTTCAACTCTTTGCATTCTCCGAGGGGTGTTAGAAAATTGGTAGAAAAAATTGAACTTTGTCAGTTTTCAACATATTTTCATCAAATTTAAGATTTAGCCATATTTTATTATTCTTGAATTTCGGTTTTAATAAAAACAATCAGGAAAAGAATAGAAGAAACACCTTGACATTGCAGTTTTTAAACATATTTTCATCAATATTGAAATATGGCTGTTTTTTTGTTTAATTTTATGAAAATAGGATATTCTGCCATGTATCTGCCATAAGAACAATCTTGCGATTATTTTTAAAATTTTTAGAAAAAAATTATAAGTTTGTCAAGCATTTTTCATCTAATTTGAAACATGACCATTTTCTACTATTCTAAAATTTTGTTTTTAATATTATTAAAATCCGACGACTACATCATACATATATGTATGTACATAGCTGCCATAGAAACAATCAATAAAAAATTATAACTCCGTTATTTAACATACTATATCTTCTTTTACTCTGAGATATAATATAAACATTTTGTGTTATTTCAGAATTTCTTTTTCAATTTTATGCAAATCCAATAATTATATCATATATGTAGCTGCTAATGATCGTTAAAAGTAAAAGAAAATACCAAACTGTGAATGTAAAACTGTAAATATTATAAATGCATATGTACTTATACATACATACATACATACATATATAGCTCAATGCCGAGGATAGCTTTCTCTTTTGTTTATGATGTTTTTTTATCATAATAATGTAAATCGAGTATGCGCAAATCTAATTTGAAAATGTTAAAATGCATTTTAGAATATGCTAAAATCATTCTTATGCAAAAGAAAATTATTTTAGCGAACCTTTAACTGCTGTTTAACCTTTTGACTGCGGTTGTTTGTAATAATTTTTGAGCAGTAAGATTTTGTTGTATTATTTAGTTAGTTATATTATTTTTAATTCCGATTTCTGGTCCTTCAACTCTGACATATCGTTTTTGTTGGCGGCGAATATTTTTGTGATTTACATAACAAAGCGTCCTTAATGAAAGCATAATATCTGTTTTTGCGAACTGAAATCCTCGCTTTGTTTGCAATCGCTCGCTTTGGCGGCTGCAGGAGGCAGGATTCCTTACCATTCGCGCGTGCCGCATATTGACCCCTGTCCGCCGAGAGGCGGCAAGGGTAGAAACAATGGCAGTGATAGTTTTCTAGGTGCAGACCAGCGGTCAGTTGAAGTGCGTGTAAGGGTTGAAGCTGCATTGTGAGCGCGTGGCAAATTTGGGTTTTATCTTTCCGTCTTGCCTTCTCTTTCAATTGATATTTATAGTTTTATATCATAGCTTAGTAATCGCAGGATCCCTTGGTAATTTATGCTACGTTGTTATTGTCTGTACAATTATGAATTTTGCCTTTTTATTTTCCCAAAACTCTCTCAAGATGCCATAACCCAAAGTGCTCATTAAGCGGCAGGAGATAAAGTCTACCAAAATAAATTGTAAAAATTCTTGTAAAAAGGGGCAAGCATCGCACAAGACTTTTCCCAGGGAAAACTGGCTCGAACTGAAGGAAGTAAAATTAAAATAAAATATCCGTTTGGTCGAAAGGGTTGGTGGCTGGCGGTTGGAACCAGTTTTAGCTACTTTCCCAACAAAAGGATGCAGCATCTATTAAAACTTCAAATGACTTGTTGTTTTCGCCCCGCAGCAGGGTCCACGTACCTTGATGGATGGAAGGACGAATGGGTCACCGTGCAGCATCCGGAGGCATAGGAAATCCAAAACCAGTTTGCATCGAAAGCTGCACATAGTACAATATTTAATCCCGCTGCACATGCGCCGAAGGGATTTGTTCGGTCAAATCCTCGACCAATTTGAATGCCCAAACGAGCGCCGTAACCCCGAAGGGCGGCACGGCTAACAAGCCCACCAGATCCAGAGCAGTTGACAACGTAGCGCTGTCCAAGGGTCGGTTCCCGGTCCTCGGTCCAGCGTATTCCCTGTAATTCGATTCGTTCGGGGGTAGCAAAGGGTTTCTGCCTCGCCCGGCGCTATTGTAACTTTATAATTTCGGGTCAGCGTGTTGGTCTACTCCCAATTTCCACACAGCCCCTTCTGCCCCTGATCCAGCTTCTGCCCCTGTCCATCCGCACATTGCAGCATACAAATGTAGCATCAAATTATTTTGAAAGATCCAGGGCTTTGTTATCCTCGCAAAACGGTCATTTGCATGTTCAGTGGATGAGTGAAAAGTCTGTTCATATTTGGTCCATTTTCCCCCTTTTTTTTTTGATTCGATGCTGCTTTTTATGGTTAAAGTGTTTAATGTTGTGGCAGAGTTGTGCTTGCTACAGTGGAAATGTGATGTGGTTCCTAATTCAATGACTTAACAATACAAGATTTGTGTGTAATAAATTGGGGTATTTATTTAACAACTAACCTAATAGATTTTATAAATAAATTTAATTTAATTATCGGAGAATGACAATTGTTTGATTTTAATACATTCTCCATATTTCTTTTTATAAATCGGTTAACATTTAATGTTAATAACCATTAATGACATTAATGCTTAAGCATTCAAAAACTAGTTATTCAATCGTTTAGATTTTAGCAAAGAGTAAGATACATTTTCCCTTGCATTATTGATCCCGACCCATCTATACTCTTCGTCTGACCCATGGAAAATGGAACAAAGACGGAGTCTTGGATGGTTCACCTTTGAGCACCCCCTTCTCTTCATTAATCTACATGACTATTGCCAGTCGATGGCCATAAATTCAGCTTAATGCGGCAATGACCCAAAACCCAGGACCTCGCCTTGGCAAGGAGTCTTCACGGGTGAACGCATTTAGCAGTTCAAGCTGGCATAACAGAGACTCAGACGCAGCCAAGACGAACTCTGAACCCACCCCTCCACTGGGTCAATGAAAAATCGCTTCAGTTTGAGGCAAAAATCATTAGATTCGTCACAAAAAAAGGAGCGCTAGAAAAGGGGAAAAGGCTGGAAAAGGAAAAGCAGCAAGGAGAGCAAGGGTTGCAGACAGACCTCAAGGCAGACCTTTGGACCGTCATTGTTTGCTTTTCACCTCTGCGCGTAATTTACTGTGAACCCGGCGAGGATCAGGGTCAGGATGAAGACGGAGACGAAGACCAAGTCGAGGAAGTCGGATCACTATCTCCGCCTTTGGGGTTGCTGTCGCTGCAGCTTTGCCAGCAGTGACATCATAAAACGCGACACATTTGAACCCGAAGCAGGACCTCTTGCAGGAGATTCTGCACCCTTTGATACCTGGGCCTCGGTTATTTGATCGCTCGTAAATTTCCTTTTTCGTGCGATCCGTTCCTTGTCCTAATCTCAATCGCAATCCTTCGCCGAATTTTCGCACTGTGGGAATTTTTTGCGGAAGGAAGCGCGATCATGATCGATGGCTGTATAGGGTTTCAATCGGGTTAAAGGGGCGTAGATCGATCGAGTCCTGGTTTGCGAATTTGAAAATAGGAAACTTTTCATTGTTAAAAAGTGAAATTGGAAAATGCAATTTTTAAGCTACGATATATGTAGGTACAAGTCGCTATAATTGTCATAGGCGAAAAATATTATCATAATCGAAAAGTATATATTTTTTGGAAATTTCAGTAATTCTGAAAGTACGGATGAATAATTAAAAAATAAGCTGCTAAACTTTTATAACCGAAAATGCAAATTAATAATTTATAATTTTTATTATCTATGAAAATCGTTTTTCCATCCCCAGTAATTATGAAATCCCAGACACCCAAAGCTAAACCGCTTAATTATAGAGTAAGCTGTTGCTTTCCGCATTTTCACACAATTTTACGGGCGACGTTTTTCCGGAGAAAAACCAGTTTGTCCGAATCGCTTTGTGGTCAGTCCCTTGACCACAGGCACACATTTCCACATTTACATTTCGGTGAATTTTCATTGTGTGTTTTTGTTGATATTCTCGGGACGCGTGTCCAGCAGAAGTTAACCCCTCGGCGGCCGCTTGACCACCGGCACGCCGGACAGGATCCCAGTTTGTTTTGGTTGGCGTTGTCAGCACATCCTTTCTGGGACACGTGCGTGTGATTAGGAAGTCGCCTTCGGTCACTCGGCAAGTTGATTTGCGATTCGGGATCTTGACGAGGGAAGGCCCGGCGAACTCTGGGCTGGAGTTGTACGTAATATTTATACAAAAGTATACAGGCACGCACAGTAGGGCATCACCGGCTGGGCTGCTGGACTTGCAACAACGGCGCACAGCTCCGGGATCAACCCTTTATTCGCTTTATTTTCGTTGAAAACTCTGCGATTTGAAGTCGTTATAAATGCTACATTTTGGCAAAAGGCCTGTCATTGTCACGGACATCAAGGAAAGGGGTAGCTTGCCACAAAGGATACAGGCCGCGATGCTGTGCCCTGTGCTCGTTCAGATGAGAGCAAAATAAAACATAAAATTTCGCTGACCTTCCCGCAGAATTTTCAAAATGTACTCAGGAAGAAGAGGGAAGAGAGAGCGGGGAGTATTCGCAGTTCCAGGCTCTCTTAAATTGTTGTTGCAAAAACTAATAAAACGGCTGTGATGCTCAAGTCAAAAGTTTTGGCATTTTCAAGGACATGAACGCATTATGTGTTTCTTCTTCCTTAACTTTTAACGATCAATCATGAATCCATCCTTTGTGTACTATAATATATCGACGCTTTGGTCGAGAAATTAATGATCTTTTAACAGATATAAAGGAAGATAGGAAGTCGGCAAGAAGAAAAGCGAATCAGTCAGCTGCATACGTTTATAACTTTACTAATACAGAAATTTACAAAGATATTTATACATTTTTGCACGGTTTTTTTATTACTTATATTTTATTAGTACATTTTATCTTATTATTAATTGATTTAATATTGTAATAAATGTGTTTAGCATACAACTTATTAATCAGCATCACCACGCTTCATTTTTATATTTGAATCAAAAAAATTTCTTTATGAACGAAACTATTTAACCAAATCATCCACACCTATCGGCGACACAAATCTTTAAAATTCCAATCCCAAGGCTACAGTTTTTAAGTTATATAAAAACTATATTAAAGTCTAAAAGTTTAATAATAATAATGAATAATATTGTGCAAACGTTTAGTCAATATATACAATTTAGGGATAGGCAGGTTGTGAGATTATGAAATTGCAAGCTTTCTGGATTATGGCCCTTAGTTACCCGGGGGACTTTTCCTTGAATGTACCAGGAGTGGTTTATGCGGTTTCGAAGTCCTTGAGGATCGAGGCGCATTTCGCGAAGGCAAATAGTTCACCTGGCGTCCTCTTTGAGGCTTCTTCTAGCGAGGTAAGTTTTTAAAAATTCAATGGAATTTATTGATCTACACAAAATTTTAATAATTATGTATAATATTCATATTCATGGTTAATATCCATGCAACCTTCATCTAAAGTTAAGAAAAATCATTTCTCACACTGATTACAATCTGCTTCACTGTTCAAAATAAAAATTAAAAAAAAAAAACGTATAATTTTATTCAGTAAGGAAACTGCACAAATGGCAAATGCATAAATTTTCCGGAAATTATTTCGGCGGCTTGCGAAAATGTAACCCAAATGATGCACATCTGAGTTTTTGAGATGATTTGCATAATTTTGGCATTTTCAATTAAGCGGGTGCCCGGAAAAGCGACAAACGGGGAGAGGATGGGAGGGATTTTTGACTTGTGCCAATGTTATGCAAATTTAACCGGCTGCACACCACCGAAGCCAACGGGCTAGGAGATTGCCCAAGACAAGCCCTTGATTTCCCATTGATGTCTTGTGTTTGGCATTAACCGTGCTAAATGTTAATTCTCCTCAAGTGCCAATAGTCTCGTCTTGAGGCGGGGTTTATCGGTTCGGCAGGAGCCCCAGAGTCCTCTGTTTGGGCAACTCAATCGAATTAAATTAGATATTCATGAGCAGCATATTTACAGACAATAAACATGTGATGCGCAAAGTCGATTGGTAAGTGCAAATATATGGTTAAGTAATGAGGTGAACTTAGTGCAAATAAATAACAGAAAGGAAGCCTAGAAGAACTGCAAGTTGCAGAAATATCCGAATATACATTTTAATTGGGATTTTAAATTAATTCGACTGTTGTATAAAGTATAAGTATAAGCATAAATTTCATTTATCTTTTAATTGTGAAATGTTCACTAAACAATTTATTAAGATTATAAATATGTATGATATATATTTTTGAAGCTTATAATAAAATAATAACTTAGCAATCCAGTTTTTAAAAAATCATACAACCATGATTACTTACGGTATTTCGATTTCCCATAATTTGAATTTTCGTATTTTCCGAATAATAAATACAGTAAAAATTATTGAATTAAATTAAATTAATATTATCACAAATTTTGGGCTTAGTACAAACGGAAGAAGAACTTTGTCTTATTGCATTTCTTTTAAAATGCGTTTTCATTATATTACTTTATAATTATTTGTTATGATTTATTCCATAAATAAAGATACACATAAATTTAAATACAATAAATAAAATGTAACACAAAACTAAGATAAGATGTTACTCTTAAATTTATTTCTTTCAAGTATCAGAATTGTGTTTGATAAATTTAAAAAAATTCCATACCTATATTTTTAGGTTTTAAACCTTTGCATATATCACTCGATGCATATTCACAAACAATCAATTTCCGCAATCTTGTGCCGCGATTTTCCCAAGCCCAAAATCTGGGTCATCTCATAATGCAAAATTCAATTTTCGCGGATCCCTAAACCCTTCTATTCCCTTACTCCTACCCTCTCTCAAATCAATTTATTAATTTCCCATGCTCCGTGTTTATGCAATTTGCAGTATCGAATGTCAGCTGACTGAAAAAAAAATCAAATAATAAAGTATTGCGCCATAAATTCGTGATGCAGCTCGGAGAAATTAAGGAAGGAAAGGATTCAGGATGCAGGTTTCCCTTTTTCGCAAGAGTTTCGAGTGCACGAATCCTTTTACTCAGACAGGCAGAAAACCGTAAAACACTTTTGCCGTTTCCTTTTATTTTTCGTTTGCAGAATACGAGGTAACTAACCCTTTTGGCAAGGCGATAGGGTCGGAGTCCGCGAGGGAACTTTCGCATAAATCTGCAGCAGCTGACATCATTAGGCTGGCATTTGTCATATGATTTTTTGGGTAAATTTCTTAGGTGGAAATTCGAAACTTTAGCAAGAACCCCTCGCCGATGATCGATGGATTGCTGCTAACTCGCCTAGCTGATCATCAATCAGAGCTGAAAATTAAGGAACTGCGATGAAATAGTCCTCGGAATGGGCAAGACTTTGACTACAGTCATCCTCCCCTATCCGCTGGCAAATGACCAACGCAACTTGACCCCTGGCTGGCCAACTGTCAACATATGCTGCATATATAATCGCATTAATTGCTTTATTAGCAGGACTTGGACCACGGGCAACGTAAACAGCTCAGCGCGATTCAGTTTTCAGTTTCTTGTGCGTGAAAATGTGAGAAATTTCCCAGACCAGGGCCAGATTCTGGACGAAATCAACCCCCCCGACTGAGAAAATAGCGCCAGCTGATGAAGCGCCGAAGACGAAATCCCGGCGATCATCATCAATATCATTTAACCTAATGGACCCTGACCTGGCCCCGGCCCGAGTGAGCTAAGCTGTGGCAAAAGTGTCCTTCTGCCTGACTGGACTGCGATTCTTCTACCTCATCCGCTTCCTATTTTCCTTTAATTTCCTTGCAGAAAAATGGCAAGGCCGAATAAAGGGATCCCCGGGGTGGTTTCCAACCCCGGAAAATTCCTTCCTCTTGACTGTCCAAACAGATATTAATCAAAACTGGGACACCGGTATTTACTTAGGCTGCCTCGATCTATAATAAAACTAACGCCTAACCGTTCTCCTTCCCGAATATCCTTTAAGGAACATTTTCGCAAAGCTTCGACGGAATTTTAGGCAGGGGAGCGTCTTAACTGTCATATAACGTGACAGTCGCAGAACATGCCTCTCCAACGCCCTTGTCCGCAGTCCGGACACCCAATTTGCATAAATTTTGCAAGTCATTAGCTGTTGATATCCTGGAAAGGGGACACTGATTGGAACTTAATGAGTTGTGTTGACACACGGAGGTTAGACAGAGAGTAAGTCAGCGTGTGAAGGAGTTGAAGTGCGGGGATATTTTAAGTTAATTTATTGAGACAATGAATGAATTCAATTAATATGAATATAATGAATTTTATTAAAATAGAAATTGCAATGCAATTTGTAAATTAAAGCCTAGGTTAATAGTAATAACTAAGCAGTTAGGGACTCAAATTTCTACCTAATCTTCCATTGGAGTTGTCTATAGTTAGGGATATAGCCCCGAGTTTAATTCAGTTATTCTAAACACCTTTCATATAAACTTCAACTTGAAAATATAAATATATTTTTAGCAATTTTATGTTTATCAGTATCAAGAAAAATTTAATATAATAGCCAACTTTCTTTATATTTAAATATTAAAATGTAATTTCTTAAAATATAAAGAAAATCGTGTTGCTTGTTTACAATCGAGTTTTTTGTGTATTTTTTTTATTTATTTACAGTTTTTACCTTTTAAAATGAGTATATATTTCTAGTACCTACAATTATAAGTGTAAATCCTTTGCGCTAGGATAGTAAATTCATAAAACTAAATTTGTTTATTTCATACTAGCATTCTTATTATTCAGTTGGTCCCACTCTACGTAGTTTTAATAATAATAATAATAATAATAATATAATTACTACTTCAATATTATAAAATCAAAGTTCTAAATGGAATCAATTTTTGGCACTCTCCAGATTTCATCTAAACATTATCCTTGCAAAATGCAAAATGTTCATGTTCTTTATTGCTATAACAATCCTTTTCGTTTCTGTTTTTTTTCGAATTTTCACGAGACCAGTTGTTGACAAGGGAAACTCAATCAAGGTGCAAACGTGCTTGGATCATGATACCCTCTGATCCTGTTCTCTGGAACTGTGTTGGCGTTGTTCGCCCCATTGCGCAACTGCCAAAACCCGACAAATTAAACAAAAAACGCAGATCTGCGTTTTCCGCAGAACAAAACCAGAATTGCTTCGGAAAATGCCAAAAAAAGAGAGAGAAAAAGGAGAAAACGAGGTAAGCAGTCGTGAATTGGGAATCCAAATCCACCCTCAATCAATGGCGCTTGTGATGAGGTCGAGGACGGATATGATGATGCCGAACACATAACAAGATGTTCGTGCTCCCTCCAGAGCGTTTGTCTAGGCATGCTGCGTAATCCTTTTTGTAAGGACACGTCGCATTGTGTGTGCGCCGTGTGGTGTGTGTCTAAAAAGGATTGCGCTTCAAGGAAGCTGGGATCCCCGAATTCGGCACGAATGTCGGCATATCTCCGGCCGGTGCGCAGTTTCATTCTCCGCTCCTCGGAGGCAGCTGAAGACCAAAGATCGAAGGATGCCCAAAAGGATAGCGTTCGGAGGGGGCGCCGTCGTTATATTATATTTGTTGTGACGATGTAATAAGATTATAATTCCATATTTCTCTCTTTGGTTTGTTTTTCCTTTCCATCGCAACTCTTGGTTTTCACGTTCCTTCTCCGCGCTCCAGAGTTCAGAGAACTTTGGCAGCTGACCCTCTGAAAGGACATGCTCTAGGGGTTGCAAAAAAAACGAAAATGGAAAAACGAAACTTTTTAGCAAAAGAAAGTCTTTAAATAGAACCCCTTTCCCTGCAATTACAGAAAAAACGATTTTCTTCCCGCTTACCTGGCTTGCACTTTTCGCACATTTAGGCAACATTTCGCCAGAATAAAGGGTAAATATTTGCAGGATGTCACGTAAAGTATCCTATGACATCGCTTGGTTTCATTAATTTTAATACTGTCATTAGTTTTTGGGATAAACCCTCAAAAAAACTTTAAATTCTTCGGAAATCAAGGAAAACGCGTGAGAATTTTATGCAATCGGTAACTTGAGTCATCGCTAATGATTTCTTTGGCAATCGGATAGACGAATCCAAGGACTCATAACGATCATCAATCAATGCGGGGACAGCTGCTGAAAGGCACATATTTCTGATAAATTATTGTGCAAGTTTTTCCTTTCTTTTCAATAAAAAGCGTGAAAATCTTGAGCCTGGCTGCAAAAATGCGCAAAAGTTCATTAAATCGATCGGAAAAATCAGCTGCCGACAAAAAATAACGACTATTTGCTCGCAACCCCACATAGGCCTATATCATTAATGAATTATGCAAATTGCTATCATGTGGAGAGACCTGATGCCCAAAACGCATTTAAAAAGTATTTGCATAATTTTGGCACAGGCGACTTTTCCGCGTCGCTCGAATTCGAGCTGCGAGCCCAGGACTTGGGTATTGAGTCTCAGGGAAGGAGGTTATGCAAATGGACCTGCACTTCCGGCGACGAGGAGGAGGAGGGTTATGTTACCATTTCAGGACCTTAAAGCGACTGCGCACGCGCGCAGCTCGGAAATTTATGCAAATCAGCAAGGAAATCCCCCGAACATCGAACAAATCTATTGGCGAGGGGAACGATTGATTTTGAATTTGCATTTCAGAGAGAGGGGCAGGGGAAGGGGAAAGGCGTACGGAGCAAGGACACGGCTTGTCACTCGGTTGGCGAATTGGGAATTAGAATGAAGTGGATTTACCAATTGTTGCCATAATTGAGTGACATGGATAACGCAGCCGGACTAGCCCGAGTTCCCAGCTATTGATTACAGAAAAGGTTCCAGGCCGCACGGCAAAATGGCAACTGAGAATGGAAATCTGCATGAAAATGCCAACAAAAGCCCGTACATTCCGAATCCGTAGTACACATGAGGAGGATCCATTCAGGGCTCTGCTTTTATTTCCACTTCTGCCTTTATGCTTTTGCATTTGCCTCGTGAATTTACATATGACAATTTCATATTCAGTTACAAATGTGTTTCGAAGGAGAAAACTTTTGTTCAATGTTGTTACTGCTGCTGGGTAGGTTGATTGCAGTTATTCCAGCAACCGTGTCCCGTGAGGCGACAATTATTACTTCGGTCCGAGCTTCGGAATCAGCATTACACTGGGAAATCAATTAGCCGGAGGAGGACACCACTTTATGGGGTTTTAATGGAGCTCTAACTTAGTCCTCGGGAGGGGAAGAGCTCAGAGCCCAGTTATCGACGTGAGAAAATCTCTGGGAATCATTTGAGGACACACATCCCATCCATTTCCCTAATTACGTCAATTGCCTGTGGCACTTCGATTCCTTTGTCCCTCGTCCTTATTCTTCACAATTTCCACAATTTATGCTAAAAAGTAAACAAAAATCGTTTGAATATTCAATCCGAGGGCGCATCAGTGGGCACTGCTCACCCTGTTTACCTACTTTTCCGTTGCGTCGAGAGGATAAGAATATTTTCCGTACTTTCCTCCTCTTTGTGATCCTTTGTTTTGGGGATGCGTTTAGCCGCAGATTTATTGCCTTAGCCATCTCAGCGTCTCGATGTCTCAACTTCTACCCCCGAGGAACCGTATCCCAAATCGATCGATGATATTTCAATATATTCATTGGCAATTCTCGCACTTTGTTTGGGCAACATCGCTGACCCCTGCCGAGGGCATCGGCGCCGGAAGGCCTTTTTGCATAAATCTTGGCTATCAATGACCACGGCGACTGCTAATAGGATCTTCATTTGAGAGTGTTTTGTCGACACTTCATGAGGATCTTGGCCACTGAGGGATGCAGATGCCGCACAAAGGCTGGAATGAAGTCATCGCTCGTGACAATGCAAATGCGAGAAGTTGTCGGGAAGGGCAGCTTGGCATCTTGGACTGACCAACCCCGCGAAGGACACGCGTCCGAGTAATATCCGTCGATTAGAGCTGGTCAAGAACGAGTTATCGGATGCTCAGAAGTATTTTCAAGGGTTAAATGGTCAAAGGGTTGTCGAGCGGCTATTTTCAGTGGGTCAGTTTGGCACGCGACGTCCTAGTTCCAGTTTCTGCATTCAACTGAATTGGTCTTAATATTTATTTCCATAATTCTATGTTTTATGTATTCCAGAATAAATCTGGGAAATAAAATCTTAAAACCTTTTCTCTTACTTAGGAAGCGTTTCAGATAATTCAAGTTGCACAGCTTAATAGAAAAAGTGTAAATATATTTGCTTTAATTTGTAGCTTCTGCTGGAAACCTTTGTCCCTGTTCATTTCCCATGAAAAGTTCCCTGCAATTTTCTTGAGAAATGTCCGTTAACTCGAGAACATGCTCGGGTTCGGGTTCAGCAAAATGGCTGACCTCTGGCCGCAGAGCTTCCCGAACGGGACAGGGCCTCTCTGGGAACAAACTGAATAGATAATTTGAATGCATGACCGCAGGAACCCTTTGAACCCGGTCGCCATTGTCCGTCTGTCCCGACTCAGTTGGAAGCTGCTGCGGCCTCAACAAGAACAGGATCTGGATCGGGATGAAACAACACTCAATATCCCGACTCGGGTCGCAGCATCGCTTCAGTGCTTCCCGGCTGACCAGATCCGGCTGTGGACCGCCATATGGCTCGTATGCGTATTCCTGCAAGGGTTTCATCCTTTCGACCTTTTTTTTTGGTGAATTCTGCTGTCGAAATTTTCTTCGCGGCCTTCCTGAAAATTAATGCCAATGTCCAAACCGGTTTCCTTGTGATTTTCATTTTTGATTCGTGGTCGCGAGTCCGGTCCGGTTTTCTGGGCTGCGAGGTCCTTCCAGCGACCCTTCAGCTTCAACCCTTTGTTGTTTTCCCCGTCCCGTTTCCAAGAGGATGCGCCAAAGCGAATGAAATTGCAGCTTTCGGCTTCATTGTGTTTGGTCTGACCCGAAGGACAAGGCTTAGATGAGAAATCTTTTTCTCAACTTCATGTTTTGTTTCTTTTTTTTTTTTTTTTTTTTTTTTGGTCACATTCTTGACAGTATCCTCAGGAAATAACCGTTATAAATTAGCGATGGAAGGAGAAAACGTTGAGAGGTCAGAAAATGGCGGCTCCCAGGGCGTGACAACTGACCATCTCAATTAGACCTCGTTCGCCAGCCACGCGTCCAAGAGGATGACCGTTCGAGATGACCCTTTCAGCGGAGAAACCTGTTTGACCACTCAATAAGGCAGACATTAACCTCTAAGGACTGGCACACGCGCCGGCCATTGGTCAGATCCTCCAAAGATAATCAGTGACTGGCACTCGTGTCGCCATTGTCCACGAAATTTCACGAGTGTCCTCTACGATTATACTTGGATCTAGGCATGAATTCATATAATATATTATATTTATATTTGATTGGCTTTCAGTGTTCATTAGCACACAAAGTGTAAGAGTAATCAACAAATTTATTGAAATATTACCCAGTTATTTAGTTATCTAAGTGAGAATTTTCCTAAAGTTAAATCACTTAATATCTGTGGCCAAACGCATCCCCAAAACAAATCACAAAAAGAAACAATATGCAGAATATAGTATTGTTATCGCCTACAAGAGAATAAGAATAGGTAAACAGGGTGAGCAGTGCCCACTGATGCGCCCTCGGATTGAATATTCAAACGATTTTTGTTTACTTTTTAGCATAAATTGTGGAAATTGTGAAGAATAAGGACGAGGGACAAAGGAATCGAAGTGCCACAGGCAATTGACGTAATTAGGGAAATAGATGGGATGTGTGTCCTCAAATGATTCCCAGAGATTTTCTCACGTCGATAACTGGATAGCTGGAGAGCTCTTCCCCTCCCGAGGACTAAGTTAGAGCTCCATTAAAACCCCATAAAGTGGTGTCCTCCTCCGGCTAATTGATTTCCCAGTGTAATGCTAATTCCGAAGCTCGGACCGAAGTAATAATTGTCGCCTCACGGGACACGGTTGCTGGAATAACTGCAATCAACCTACCCAGCAGCAGTAACAACATTGAACAAAAGTTTTCTCCTTCGAAACACATTTGTAACTGAATATGAAATTGTCATATGTAAATTCACGAGGCAAATGCAAAAGCATAAAGGCAGAAGTGGAAATAAAAGCAGAGCCCTGAATGGATCCTCCTCATGTGTACTACGGATTCGGAATGTACGGGCTTTTGTTGGCATTTTCATGCAGATTTCCATTCTCAGTTGCCATTTTGCCGTGCGGCCTGGAACCTTTTCTGTAATCAATAGCTGGGAACTCGGGCTAGTCCGGCTGCGTTATCCATGTCACTCAATTATGGCAACAATTGGTAAATCCACTTCATTCTAATTCCCAATTCGCCAACCGAGTGACAAGCCGTGTCCTTGCTCCGTACGCCTTTCCCCTTCCCCTGCCCCTCTCTCTGAAATGCAAATTCAAAATCAATCGTTCCCCTCGCCAATAGATTTGTTCGATGTTCGGGGGATTTCCTTGCTGATTTGCATAAATTTCCGAGCTGCGCGCGTGCGCAGTCGCTTTAAGGTCCTGAAATGGTAACATAACCCTCCTCCTCCTCGCCGCCGGAAGTGCAGGTCCATTTGCATAACACTAGCTGTCGAGGCTGGTGATCCGATGCCGAATGGTGAACCCGAGGCTCTGCTGTGCCAAAATTATGCAAATGGTTCGGCGTGCCAATATTTTACAACAATAATTTATGCAAATTACGATTCGTGAGGGTCTCTTTGGTGCGCCTGCGCAGCGGATGTTACATGTCGCCTTCTTATTCGAACGGAAAACGCTTTTAAGGGTTTGCCTAGGTTCAGCATTTCTGCGAACGGTTTTTTATATGCTAATTTTTTTCGCAATGGCTCTACGGATTTTTGGCATTTTTAATTGTGTTTTTTGGCACGATTGTAATGCAGATTTTTTTGCTCGATTGTAATTTTAATTTTGAAATCTTTCGCTATGGCGCCAAAAATTGGGTTTTTTTTTGCAATTGAATGGATTTCATTCGATTATTTGAGCAGCGGGAAGACAGCTGCTCCAGTTCGCGACCGCGCCATTTCCTTGGAATCATTTTGATTTGTCAATTCGCCAAAAAAACAAATTTAGCTGCAAACAATTTGCATAAATATATGATCCTTGATCCGGTCTCTGTATTTTGTACAATTTAAGATTTGATTATATTTATGGAAATTTCAATTTCTGATTTAATTACCTACATATATGTACATATGTTTGTTTAGTGTGAGAAAGTTGCGAAATTGAAAACGGTTTCTGGAATGATTACTTGAGATGAAAATGTGTATTTCTGCCGTGATAAATAGTAATGTTTAACGATTACAAAATTTAGGTCTTAGTTTTATACTTATCTTAATTTTGTTATATTTTATGCTGTTTGTTTAGTAACCTTAAGCTAAGGGAGCTAGTCTTCCTAAGCTAAAACTAAGCATTTTTGATATATACAGGATTGATTTTACAGGATTTATACTTTAAAACTATTCGCATTAAATTCAAAATATTGCCTTGGCTTAAATTTATTATTGTATCTTAAACTAATTTTATTTAGAAATATTATATTTGTATCGGATCTCATTGAACTCTTTATTAAAATACGAATGAACACTTTTGCTTTATTGATAAAGAAATGGAAATATAAATTAAATATACATATTTATGTATTACCACTAAAATAATTTCTATTACTTGATTTATAGTCTCAACTAAGAAAGTAACGTATTTCTGGCAATAAATTTATATCAAGATAAATATTCTTATTATATAATTTTTGTGCAAATTTTTCCCTAAAAGATAATATCCAAATTCCTTTGCCGTTTCATGTTTCTCCATCTCTTTCGTTACCACACTGGTAAAGGGAGATTCCTTTACAAGGATTCCTCTGCTCTCTTGCATTCTATCGCATTTTTTACCTAAAAAACCTCTCTTTTCTAGATAAATTTACATGAACGCCGGCGTTTTATTGGTCGAGAAAAAGCGAGCTAAGAAAAAACAGGAATCAGACCAAAAAGCAAGCTGCCTGAGATACCGAGTTTCCCGAGCAGAGAGCATTTTCCGGCAAAAAGGGTCGTTAAAAAACAGGGGGTTGGTTGAGCTACCACCACCACCAACGTTTGTTTTTTCGTTTTTTAAGAGAGCTGAAGACTCGATGAGATCGGTTTTTTAAGAGATTGAGCGGAGAGGGTTGCAGATATGGATTCAGCAATTTTTGCTATATTAGCTGGAGGCCGCGGAAGAGTTGAGCCAGTTTGAGCCTCGCAGCCGAACTTCGAAGATCGATCGTGCAAGACAAAGTCGAGAAACCAGAGTGCTGAGTGTTGCAAAAAATTCTGAAGAAAATCCTAAAGAAAATAAGAATCTGCAAGGATTCTTCAAACTTTATAAACAATCGTGCTGTGCCGTGCTGTGCTTTACACAAAATGTCCAATCAAATGGAGTTTATTATGCAGCTCTACATGATGAACTTGCTGCAGCAGCAGCAGCAGCAGCAGCAGCAGTTGCAGCAGCAGCAACAACAACAGTCGCTCGCTGGATACACTTACACACAAAACGAGGATATTTCCAGCAGCACTTGCCTGCAGCAGCATCAGCAGCAGCAGCAGGACGAGCTTCTGCCGCAACACCAGCAGCAGCCAGAACTCTTCAAGACAAGAACGCACAAACGAATTAGCTCGCAAAACACCAACTGTAGTAGTAGCCGTAGTTGTAGTCCCAATAGTAATTTGATTGCTTTACAACAACAACAACAACAACCACATTACACAGCAGCCACGCCCCCAACACCTAACACCCACAACAACAATCTGGTTGGTCAAATGTTGCTCAACACACTGCCGCCACTGACCCAGTACATGTTGCAGCAACACCAGCAACAGCAGCAGCAACATCTGTTGGCAACATCGAACCTCCTACTAACACCCAAAAACACACCCAACAACTCATTGGTTTCGAATGTCGAACAGTTTGCCACAAATAATTTTCTGCAATCCTCCACAGTGACATCCACGCCAATCGAGAGGCCAGCAACACCAGCAGCAGCCACAGCATCCTTATCAGCAGCAGCAGTAGCAGCGGCGGCGGGATCTGCTGCAGGTGACGGCCACCTATCGGCGGTCACAGTCAAGTTTGAGCAGCAATTCGCCGATGACGAGGAGAACGATGATAAGCCGCTGTCCAGCCTCAATAGCTGCAGCTCCTCGGGCACCAATGCCAGTTCCGAGAAGCTGCTCCTGCTGTCGGGCGTCCATCCGCTGGAGTCAACCTCCGACAGCGTTGACTCGCCCAGCATGGTAAGTGATCCAAGGGATAAACTTAAGCTCAGAATCAGAATCAGGCTTCCAAGCTAGCTGGCCAGTCTGTCAGAATTTCGGAATACAATCAGTGAAATGTAGTAATGTTAACTGTTAGTTTTTAATCAGTTTTTTAAAAATGTTTTGTGTCCTGACAGAACTCTTAAATATAGTCAGTTGCTTTATTGTTGTAATGTAATTTTTGGGGGGTATATCCCACGCTCTGTCCGTGTAATTTGAGAGACAAACATGAAACGATTCGTGATCTTCGAGCTTTGAGTGTGAGAGTAAACAGAAAAAGATCGCGGGATTCCAAAGAAAACAAACAGCTGTGTCGGCAACGCGTGGGTTCTCGGTTCCCTCGATCACTGACCAGCTGTGGGCACCAGGCTGTCTGAAAGACCAATGCCACCGAGCTTTGAATATGTAATAATAATTTTTTATCCCTTTCCCTCCACCCCCTTCTATTGCAGTACACGCCCGTGAAGCAGCCGGCGGACTCATCGTACAACATCGTCACGCCCGTCGAAAGCGAACTGACCCCCATCACACCCAACACCCCCGTCCAACAGACCCAGACCACGTCCCTACTGACGCCCCCCTCCAGCGAACAGAGTAAGAGCCTGGTAAGCCTCTCGGCCAGCGGCCTCGAAGCACTCCTCCAGAGCGAGGAGAGTCTGAAGAATCTGCGCAAGGTTTCCTCCTATCTGGAGTGCGAGAACGGACTGTGCCGGCAGGAGAACCTACGGGAGCACTTCCACTGCCACGAGGAGCCCTGCCAGGGCAAGATCCTCAGCAAGAAGGACGACATCATCCGGCATCTGAAGTGGCACAAGAAGCGCAAGGAGAGCCTCAAGCTCGGCTTTGCCCGCTTCTCATCGGCGGACGACTGCGCACCGGCCTACGGAGAGGGATGCGCCTACAACTGGAAGCAGACGCACTACCACTGCGTCTACGAGCACTGCCCGAAGGTGTATGTGAGCACCAGCGATGTCCAGATGCATGCCAACTTCCATCGCAAGGACTCGGAGATCGTGAACGAAGGATTCCGACGATTTCGAGCGCACGAGAACTGCCGCATCGAGGATTGCCCCTTCTTTGGCAAGAAGATATCCCACTACCACTGCTGTCGCGAGGGATGCAATCACACCTTTAAAAACAAGGCTGATATGGG
Organism: Drosophila mayri; assembly: GCA_008042485.1. Taxonomy (NCBI): domain Eukaryota; kingdom Metazoa; phylum Arthropoda; class Insecta; order Diptera; family Drosophilidae; genus Drosophila; species Drosophila mayri. The sequence goes on along the minus strand of VNJN01000688.1, from coordinate 56,289 downwards.
TAAGTCCACTCACCATTTCTGATCTTTATTATATAATTTATATACTATTTTTTTTTTCTCCATAGACAAGCACAAGACCTACCATCTGAAGGACCACCAGCTGAAGATGGACGGCTTCAAGAAAATCCTGAAGACCGAAGTGTGTCCCTTCGAGGCCTGCAAGTTCTCCACCGTCTGCAATCACATCCACTGCGTCCGCGAGGGCTGCGACTACATCCTGCATTCCAGCAGCCAGATGATCAGTCACAAGCGAAAGCACGATCGCCAGGATGGTGAGCAGGCCTACCAGCAGTTCAAGTGCAAGCAGGAGGAAGCGGCCGAGTCTTCTCTGGACGCCACTCCCCTGCAGCAGCCCCCTGTAGTGCCGCAGACTCAAATGGGTAACGCGTGTAGTGGAAGCAATTCCTCTACTCCACTCTCATCCCTCTCCGCCGAGCACTTTCTGTCACGCAAACGTGGCAGGCCACCAAAGAAAATTGTAAGTGTTTTTTTAGACAAGTCAGAAAAGAAGATGATACATTTTTTTTTTTTTTAATTTGCAGCAACTGCCGGCTGATGCCCAGGAATCCGAGGCCAAGCGAGTCAAGGTCGAGAACGAGTCCTCCAACCCACCTTCCCTGCTTCTGCCTCCGTCTCAGCCCGTTACCTCAGCCCACCCGATGGCCAATGGACTGTTCCCTGGTCTGCTGCCCGCCGCGGCTGCTCCTGGAGTGGACCCCACTGCTCCCAGCAACTTCCAGCTTACCCACCTCATGGCCCTATTCCAGCTGCAGAACCCGCTCTTCTACCAGAACCTCTACCCGGGAGTGACCCAGCAGAACCCGACCATGCTGGGGAACCTGGCGGCGCTCAGTGCCGCTTCAGCAGCAGCGGCGGCGGCAGCGGCGGCGAATGGTGTCCAGCAGCCGAAGGCGGAGTTTAGCTTTAAGCCCGAGTTCAAGGAGTAGAAAGGATGTCTGTCCCCAGGGTAGATAGTAATTTCCAAGTTGGACAGACGGACTACAGACGACGCCTCTTTAGCTGATTAGTCTTAGGGCGGGACCAGGACATGACATCCTTCTTCCCTCCAGAAAAGCCAACTCAGTCGCACTTTGTGGGGCTTCTCAAGCTCTGAAACAAAGTGCTGCTGAATTGGCTTTTGCTTAGATTATATTTTTCGAGTGCCACATTGATTTCTAAAATTTGCAGCCATCTTAAATAAATAAAAGAAGAAATTCTTCGACTTTAGTTTGACTAATTCTGTGATGTTTCCTTAGGCTTGACACCTCTTTAGATCAATAGGCTGGACATAGGGTAGATTTTAAGCACTTAACTTAGCAATATAAGCATTCCATTGTGTGATATACTTACAAATAATAAATTGATAGTTGTTTTCGCTTTTAACAATTAAGATTAATGATTAATGTTATAATAAAGACTAAGTAAAGTCTAGTTTTTCTATTCTAACCAGGAGAGATCCCCTTCTCCCCTTATGTCAACCGGGATTATTTAAATTAAAAACACAAAATTTGTTATGCGTAAAATTTAAAAAATAATAAAATTTATTATTGGGTTAGATTCGGGTCAGATTAAAACAGAAAAATATATTGAAATTTCGAGGCTAATAATAATCGAGATAATAAGATTTTCCAGCAAGTAAATGCTCCAATCCGTTAGAGCTCCAATTTGCTGTTTGTTTGATGTCTGCAGTCCATAGGCTTGCCCCAAAAATTAGACACTAAGCGCCCATCTAGGATATAAAATACCAAATCCATTTTGGTTAAATAATTTTTGACTTTATTACTGTTTTCATGTAATTGTTGTTGATTTTACTCATACATATTCTAACACAAATCAGCTACACAAACTCCGGGCGCATGACAAAAGCGGACCCGGCTAAGCAATTCGTAATAAGTACTTAACAACACAGAAGCAATTATTATTTGGATTTTGCCTTAATTGGTTGTACATATTCGATAAGCAAGAAAACAATCAATACAATCCAAGTACCATAATTATACGTATAATGACAGAGATTTTCAGAAATTTGTCTCCTATTCAAGAACAATGTACAAGCCTGTGCCATCGGAATTGTTTTTATACATTAGGTTTCTGACTCTAGTTTACATACTTTGCAAAGCAAAACCCTGGGAGAAATGTACAAATATATAACTAAACTAAGTATAATAGTGTTATCAACTAAATCGTCTCTAGAACTAAAGAAACACGAAAATCAACAAGTACAAGCTACTAAGTAAATTCGATAAGTACTAGGTCAATGGTAAGAGGGGAGAAACTAAAACAAGCTAAACTGTCGCATTAATGCTTCCTTTGATTTTGTTTTCCTGTGTCTGCTCTATAGCTGCTGCCTAAGGTTATAAGCTTCGAGTTTGATAAAAAACCTTGAAAAAGCATTATCCAATTCCACATCTTATAAGCACATAGATTCGCTTAATATGTTTGGGGATCAGTTATAACGATTGCGTAACTTTGGGAGCAATATATTAATATGGCAACATTTTGTGCGCGCCTCGAAAACGAAGTACTTAGTTGTATCTTATAGGCTGGAGTTAATGGTATCTAAGCCGCATCATAGGAGGTTATGAGTAGCGTGGGGTCCGGGCCGGGGTTCGGTGTTCAGCGTTTTCTCAAACTGCAGTGGCTCTGCCCTAATCGCGATAGAATCCACGGAGCAGCTTGCCAATGAATCAGAACCGTTAGCTGCGACCGGTGGCCGCTGCGGCTGCCTGCGGCGGCGCCAGTTCCACGGGCACCGGAGCCACACCCACCATCGTCGACTCCGTGCTGGACTGATGCTGCACACCACCCAGCGCAATGGCGCGCATGTGGTGCACGGGACGAATGGACTTGAGCTGCGTGGTCTTGAAGCGGACGTTTACATCGCCACCGACCATGCTGAGCGGATGCATGGCCTGCGGCTCCTCCTTGGCCTCCTCCCGCGGCAGCATAGCAGCCGTTGTCATTGCCGGCGGCACCTGCTCCATATGCGCCGGCGAGGGAGCCGTGGTAATGGCTACGCCATAACTCTGGCGCTGGGCCAGCGGCGAAAGTGCTTGTGGTGTTGTCCGGTAGCCCATGCGACTGAATATGCTGCTGCCGCTGCTGTTGCTCGCCGTGCTGGGCGGGCTGAGGGGAGTTCCAACGCCCGAATCCACCTCCAGAGGGCTCTTAATGTTTGCTACGAACTTATCCACATGCTCGGGCAGCTTTAGCTCGTTCAGCTTGGTTTGCATGACGGTCTGGGCACTGGCGCTGTCCAGGAGACGATTAGGCCGCGACGGTGGCGTCGGGGATGGCGCCGCCTCGCTGGTATTGGAGGACTGGAGGCCGTTGAGACGGTGCTGCTGCTGCTGCTGGCGCAACTGCTCAAAAAAAGGTGTCTTCTCCTTCTTCTGCTTTTGTGGCGAACCATGTTCGTCTCTTTCGGTCAGTTCTTCGAGGACCTTGAGTGGAAACCCCAAGTGACTGTTGACAGAAACGGATTTGCCGATCTTGCGCTCGGCGAAGATGGGTTTGCGTCGCTGGCGCTCCAGGTCGTCGAGCTGCTGGAGCATGCGTCTCACCTCATTGGGCAGCTCCAAGTCGGGATTGTGCTCAACTAGCTGGCCGACGTAGCGACCGAGGGTCTGGATGGTCAGCTCCAGAGACTGTACCTGCGACTGCAGCGAGGTTATTTGAGCTTGTTGCGAGGAGCGCGTGGTCTCCAACTGGGCAATCGAAGATTGGGCAAACTGCAACTGCTGCTCCAGATGCTGGTTCTGTGCCTTCTCCCTGTTCAGCATTTCCAGGTGATGGTTGGTGGTGGTAATCTCCTCCTGCAGTACATTGTACTCAACATTGTACTCGGCCAGCTGTTTGCCAATGTCCATGGTGAAGACCAGCTTCATGATTTGCTCCATACAGCCGGGCTCTATCTTAGGCACCACCGTCTTCAAGTAGTCCATGATCTCCTCAAAGTTATCCTTTGCCAGAAGCTGCTGCTTGTGCACGGACAGCAAAGCGATGGCGAACTTGAAGATAACGTCGGAGGACTCTAGGAAGAGCAGATCGAATACGCGGGCCACAAAGCCCAGCGGAAACTGCGAGCTAAAAACGGTGAGAATCCAGGGGGCCGCATACAAGGTGGGCGACACATCATTCTGATCGAGCCACACGTACAGATCTGGCAGGTGATCCTTGACCAGGCGAGAAAGCTGGTAGAGCTGCAGCTGGAACTTCTTCATGTCGGGCAGGTATTTAGTGCGCATATTTCGGCGGAACATCAAGTGCTTCAGCAGTTGAAACGCATTTGCCTCATCGCACTGGAAAATATACAACGTTAATTCGCTTAAAGTTAAAACTTGTAAATAAATTCATGTTTAAACTCACGTGCAGGAGTAAGACGCCGCAGATAAAGCCGAGACCCTGACAATAACCCAACTCTGGATCGAGTATGGAGTAGGCCTTCAGCAGATTGAACAGCGACAGCTGACCCAGTCCCAAAGGATCCTTGTAGAACTGGTGGTTGGGAAACGTCCTGCCCAGATCGATGAAGATCGCGTGCTGGTGCTCGGTGAGATGCTTTAGCAGCGTGTGATACGAAGTATTGAAGTTGGGAAACCGCTTCGTGTCCACCGGCGCCGTGTTCATGGAATGCTGCTCAGCGAGGAAGGTCCACACATCGCCACGCTTGGACCGCGGGACTCCAGTGCGTATGGCATGGCCCAGCACCTTGGGATCCTTTTTGTTTCCAATCTGCGTGGAGTTCCTCTCGATGATCTGCTCCCAGCGCTCGATTAGCTGCTTGTCGCAGGGAACGATCTCCTCGTAGTCCAGCTTGATCCGCTTCAGCTCATTTTCGTTCTGGCGTGCCTGCAGCATGGCATTCTCCGTCTCCATTCGGTTCAGCATTATCGTCTGCCTGATGGCGGTGCGCCACAATTCTCGCAGCTCCGCGGCGTCCCGTTTGCCCCGCTTGACAGCTAAGGATCAACAGACAAATGAGATTAAGTTACGATTAAGTAGCTTGGTAGCTTGGAAACTTACGCTTTCTCATGGGCGACAGAAACTCGGTGGGCACCTCGCTGTCCAATCCCTTGGAGGGTGTGACCACACTATTCAATATGGCTTGACGCCACGAGCCCTGGTGGGTCTCCGCTTCCTTGGGGCTGTTGCCCACCTTAATGAAGCTGGGGTTAGGGGAAAGACACAAGAATAATAAAGTAAATGTTTAATTCAAAGGAAAGTCTTCCTTCATTCTCCACTTACATGTCCATCATGGGGCTCTTCAACTGCTCGGCCGTGGGCTTGGTGCTGGGACTCGCTCCCACGGTGTTGGATCGCGATCGAAAGCCTTCTGGCGGGGACTCTGTGCCGAGGGGCTCGGCGGAACCCTCACGAATCTCCCTCAGATTATGTGTCGGCACGGCAATGTCGTCCTTGGAGGGTTTGCGCTTGAGAAGATTATCAAATGAATTGGTAAGGGAGCGCTTGGCCTTCATGAAGATGGTGCTGCCGCCGAGATATTGGTTAAGGAACTCCGACCGGTTCTCGGCGGTGTCGTGGACATGGCGCTGCTGCCGGGACTCGCAGTGTGCACGCAGGAGCATCATGAGGAACTGATTCTGCTCCGCCACGGGAGAGTTGGTCTTCTCCGAGCCGCAGAACTTGGCCCACACGATCTCCTGCTCATCGTCGCTCAGGGTCTCGATTCGGCGCAGAATCAGGGCCTGGGTCTTCTTCTCGGTGAGACCCTCGACGTCCGTGCAGAGTTTGTGGTACCACAGCATCGGGCAATGCTCGCAGCTGAAGATCTGCGTCTCCTGCTTCTTCTTCTGCTCCGCACAGGTGTCGAAGGCCTGGGCAATGGCGGCCACGATATCGTCGCACACGTGCTCCGATTGGCACTTGAACACGTAGCCAATGTAGCCATCGTTGTTCAGCTCCCGGCAAATGATTCCGAAGTGATCGAGTGACTTCTGTCCGTGCACACAGCTGGCCACGTCCTTGAAGTCCTTGTAAAGGAGCACCTGCTTGCGGTCTGGCGATATGAGGCGAAGATCGCAGCGTCCCACCAGAAACACCATCGTACGGTTCTGCTCCACGTACGGCGGGATGCAGCCCTGCGAGGCGGAGCGATCCCTCTGCTTGGGTATGCTGAAAGAGCATCCATTAATTGTTGGATTCTTCGATAGGACTCAGGTGCATGCGACTAAAAAGGAGAAGGAGGCGATGGGTGCTACGTGGCAAAGCGAAACTAAAAACAAATGGAAGTAACAATCTAAAAAACCAAAGCGGAACTAATTGGGTGCATTTGTCACATCCTTACCTCTGGGATCTTGGCAAGAAATATTAGACAGCATAATTATTAAAAGGGGTTTCAGTTACATTGAATTTTTAAGTAGTCTCAAGTCTTTCTAAAATCTAAATTTAAAATTAATTTGCATTTAGAAACATTAAAGCTTGGAAAGCTTTTTTGAAATCTCTAAATTCCAAGGGAAACTTTTTATAATTTATAGAAATTATTGTTTTTTAATGCGTATTTAATGCAGTTCGCAGTTCTAAGATTTCAATTTCTTCCCTGGGCACCACTGCTATGAACATTATTTTGCTTGATTAAAAACAGGAATCAATTACTTCATTTATCTTAGCTTTTCATTGACTTTGCGAGATCCCAAAGGAGTGCGAAGAGCCTCTACTGCGAAATGTTGCAAACGGAAACCAAGGAACGAAAACGAAACGAAAACGAACTAATCATGCTACAGTCTGGCCGGAATGGGCCACTTACTTCTCCAGCGCATAATTGGGATGCAACTGACTGGGGCCAGCGGCCGCAGAGGTGGCGCCCCCAGTCCCAGGGGCCACGCCCTGCTCCCTAGGCGGCGTGGGCTGTTTATTAACAATGACATTTGGCGCCTCCAGCTGGCCATCGGCCGACGATGGCGGCGGCTCTGGGCCATCGGCGCTTTTGAGGGTTTGGACAAGACAGAGAAGTTGTTGTTGGTCGAAAATGTCATGGGAAAGGGGGTAATCGCCGAGTCGACGGCATACTTACTGCTCCTTGTGTCCCAGCTCAATTTGACTCTGACCTCGCAGCAGTTGTCGCTTCTCTGGAGACTTGTTCTCTTTGTTCTCTTCCAACGGTCGGGGGGCAGCTCCGTCCTCGGCGCCGGTCAGCTGCAGCTGCACTTTGGGCCTGGCCTGTGACCCTCGCACCTCATCCTCTACCGGTGGCGGCTGCTGCTGCTCCTGGTCCTCGTCCTCCTCTTTGAGGTCGTGGCTTTTGAGAGAGCTGCCGGACTTGGCCTCTATGCCAACACCGCCCTCGCTGCTCAGCGACATCTTACGGTTCTGGAGGAGTCTCAGCCGCTGGGCATCGTAGGCTTTGAACTTGGGCAGGGCGTCGTCAATGAAGGTGTTGGGCACCCGCTTCTGGGAGACCCGGATCTTGCCCACATACATCACCTCGAAGAAGTGTGTGTGGTTCGGCGAGATGTCCGCCAGCAGGGAGAGGTTGCTCTGGGCGGAAGTGGATGTGGGTATGTTTACAGTGCCCGAGGAGCTGCTCAAGCCGTGCGTATACGACTTGGAAGCCTTCATCTTGGAGCTGATGGGATTGGGGCTAGTGTCGTGCTGGGCACTCCGCATCGCCTCGCTCATCTTCAGGTTAGTGGCGGGAGTCGCATGTATGCCGTTCAGGCCGCCATTGGAGGAGCTATGGCCTCCCGTTCCGCCCCCGATCAGCGTCTGCGGAATACTGCCCACGGACCCGCCGAGCGTGTGTGCCGGGTCCCGCATCTGGTGCATCAGCTCGGCCATCTGCAAAGTTCATACAAAGAGGGTTAGAAACTTGCGTCTTGGCCAGGATGGGGCTTGATGGGGAAAGTTACGAACGTGCAGTCAGTACAAAAGCAAGAAGCCAAGCCGCCTCCCCCATGATTTGACGAATAACCCCATTTCCCCCCGGTTCCCTTTGCTGACTTTTACGACTCCCGGAGCTTATGACAAATTTTGTGTGGTTCCGCAACTTAAGGGGATTCGGGAGGTGCTTCCCATCGCAGAGCCAAGTTTTCGCTTGACATTCATCTCATATTTTAAGTTCGGACACTTGTGTGACTGCAACATGGCTTTATTCATTTGAAAAAGCCACAGCAAAAGAGGAACTTTATTATTATTATTATTAATTTTTATTTAATTTGGAATTTGGGAATGCAATTGATATAAAATTATTATTAAAAAGAAAGATAAAGAATTAAACTTTATCAAGATTTCATAGCCTCACCAAACATTTATTTGTTGCCTACATAATGATAAAATTGTTGCACAGATATGAAAAAAATGTTAAAAAATTCAATAAAATTACCACTTGAACAATACTCTGTGCAATTGTCGCTATAGAAAATAAACACCTCTGGACTAGGAATATTAGGCGTGTGTTTAAGACTCAAAAAATCCCCTCTTTTCTCAGTTGAAACTGAACGATTTCTGGTGATTCACTGTGATCATCTGCAGACATCGTGTCTGCAAGATCCGGAGGGATGCATCAGCTGCTCCCTGCATGCACTGATGATGGCACTAACGGAACCAAGAGAGCACCAGACATATCAGTAGGCTTTTCTTCGGGACGAGAGAGCGCCGAAGCCCGGCGTCCCTTGTCCCATCGTCTTGGTTGCATTGAATGGCTGCCAGAAATGATTTTGGCGGAAGCCAGCAAGTTAAAGTCCAATGTCATTTCACTCTCGGTGAGTGTAGTTAGCTGTCTGTCAGATGCGTCTCGAAAACGTATCTCGCGGATACAAGCACTCTTCAGAATGTGGTACCTCTAGGATACATACATATATATGTACATACATCCAATTGTCATTTATCAGCAATTTTAGAGCACGGACACTCTCTCTCTCTCTGAAGCACACGAACGAATGATTCCTAAATTGATTTCAATTTTCATTCTTATTTTGGGACTTTTCCCTCTACTTCTTTACCCAATTCATGATCAGTCGTTGGCCGAGTGATCGTGACGTCATCTGCAAACCAAAAGTCACAGAACAAAAATATTGCGATAATTTTAGATTTAATATTACAACGTCCAATGATAACCAAACTATATGTTTATGAGGAAATCGTACAAATATTATTCAAGCTTTTTCTGTTGTTAATCTGTAAAAAGGCCAAGTGCTATACAAATATAGTTTATTGTAGCATCAAAGATATCATATTATTTTTTAATTAAATATATTGTTTTTTTTAACTATACATATATTCCATAATATCCATATAAATATTTTTCCCTTTGCCTAGGCTATACACATTATGTATCTAAATATTGATTTAGATTTGTGCGGCACGCTTGACAACTGTCTGACAATATATTGTGGGTATATGTACATATATCTGTGTATATACACATGTGTGTTCCTCTTTTTTATTATTATTGTTTAAGCAAAGCAAAAAAATCAAGCATCGCTCATACATTAATAATGAAAAACTGTTCGCAGGAATTCAATTCAACGTCACGTTCGCCTCGCGTTTCACTCGATGACTTTGTCTTTTTGCCTTATTTTTACGTGTTTGCACTATTGCTAAAATATATCTGTTGTTGGTTGCATTACCTTTTCATTGTTTATAACAATGTGTATATATTTAATGCAGAACCAACGGTGCTTAATCTGTGCACGGCAGAACGCAACAACCTTGACAATCCGCAATGACACCTCAGTCAAATTGCGAGCGATTTACAAGGGATTTGCACGCGTTTATAATCGCCCACGATTTTAGTGTTTTTTTTTTATTTTCTCAAAATCTGTTTTGAAGTGAAGTGCTTAAAAGAAAATCAATATTTTTTTTTACATATGTGTATCTATTTTAAATACAAAACAAACAAAATTATTGATATCAGCTAATTAACGTTTGTTCTTTTTAATCTATAAATATATATTCATATAACTCATTTATTTTGATGCAAACTTTTGCTTTACTTAAAAACATGCTAGGTAAATCTTAAGCATTAAAAGCTTATGATATCAGGACAGAGTTTTAAATTGTATATTATATTATTATATTTTTGACTAACTTCCATTTCTACTGGCGACATTCCGAAGTTTCACTATTTTCTATCAACTCAACTCTCTCAGCTAACTTTTAGGTTACCAGGGACCGTAATCATTATAATCATTACCTTTTGTTATAATTATTTTTATTTAAATCTTTATCATTTAATAACTGTTATTATTTTCCCATCTTCTCCCATGCTCTTGAACTTTTTAAGCTAAACTGGAATCTACGAAAGCAAAAGTGGGAATACTATTAATTTTTCTTCAGCAAAACTACCTAAAATGTTAGAAAATTTTCACATATATCAAAGATTTCAGTCTGGAAAATCGAAAAAAAAACGATGACCCATGCAAAAGTCGCCCAATGTCTGAACCATAATACTTAATGTAAGCGCTTATTATGCCATTTTTTGTTGCCTCCAGTCATGTTTTCCGTCAGTCAGTCTGCTGTCTGTCTGTCGTTGGCTGTTATCGGGGCTCGTTTGCTGTTTTATGACTTTTTATGCAATTGCAAATTGCAATGTGCGATGTCAGGGCGTCCGACGAATAATAATAAAGACCTGGAGCTCGCTTTGGAGTTTTTGGAGCAGCAGCAACAGCAGCTGAGGTTTGTCGAACCCGTCAGCGGCCCCTCAAAAGGACGAATCGATTGAACGACAATTGGCATGGCCATTATTGCAGGCCACCGGACCAACTTGTTTACATTCGCCTTAAGGTCAAAACTGTGGGTGTGTGTATGCGTGCAACGCATTTTCCTGCCAATTGGCGATGCTGCCGGGTTCGATCCGGTCCGGGTCCGGGTCCGGGTCTGGTTCCGGCCCATTTGAGCAAACAGAGAATAGCGCCTTGTTTATTTTATATGTTTTTATTGACCGAGCGACCAGGCCCCCGCTAAATGGGATGTTTATCTTTTGCTAATTCGAATTATGACTGGAATATCTTTCGGCTATCGGCTATTGGCATCGGGGAACGAATGCACAGATAGTTGGAAAGCTTGGCGATTAAAGTTAATGTCGTACTTTAGCATGTTGCTAAATTACAGTTTAATTCGTTTGCCAGCTTAGAGCTCTGAGCTGATCGCAGGTACTATATTGCACCGGCAATTTGTGACCGGTTCCGCGAAGCATCAAAATCAATTGAGATTTAAACTTAATTTCTTAACTTTAAAGCGTTTGAAATATCCCATTCAACCGGCTTCAGGCACTGCATTTTTAAAATTTATATATGTGACCTCGAATTAATTAACACGTTTTTGAGTGCTGGCACTTGATGTTGGTGGGCAAATATTTATACCACACCACCATCACCATATTACTTATATCAGCTCCTGAAATAATATATATATATTCTGACCCTAAAATACCCTTGGGTCAGTATGTTTAAAACGTTACTTTTAGGACGCATAAAAAAATAATCTCAGCTTATAGATGAAAACTTTTACTTTTGGAAAGTTTTTTACTCTTTCCCCAACGTATGTCACAAATATACCTATATACCTAAAGAAAGAGTATACCCTTGAACTCTACTAGAAACAACTAAAAGCGAGGCCTTTGTGAAAGTTTGAGAAGACCATCGAAAGTGAACAATCGACTCGGCTGAAAAGTTAAAGCTGCAGAAGTGCCTTTTCCCCGATTGTTACGCGCTCTTGGACACTAGAGGACCCAAATGGTCGCCACCGTCATGGCCATGGTCAAGTGCCACATAAAGGACGAATTCGAGAAACTTTTCCTGGCGCCTACGGCCAGCAGGATGACTGCCCGACCACCCCTCCCTCTCCCGACCAGCCATTTGGCACGCGCGCGGAATTTAATTTAGCACGAGTTGAGGGCGCGGGAGAAGAGCATTCTCGTGGGATGTGAAAGCGGAAAATACACTCTATATGGTAATCCGCAAAATAGAATATCCGAGTCATTTACATACGTCTGAATTGTCTCTCCCCGTTTAAATTTCATTAAAAAACGCAACTCGAAAGGTGCAGAGCAATATTATTGAGCCCTGCCGATGGGCAGAAGGCCGCCCCAAGGGCAAATCAATTAGCGCTGAGTGGCAGTGGGAGTCCCATGGGGAGTCCCATGGGGGTGACTTCATGGAAAATCCCGGGGCGAAGTCGACTTTTAACTTGGCCTAAACGCTGCAATTAGTTGGGAGACAAAAGAACAAAGCAATCGCAGCAGTGCATGCATAACAAACCATTGCATAAGACGCCGCACAGAAAGGCAAACACACGGGCGGAAAGTAAATAGAGGCGACGAGCACATTCACAAAATACACAAGGCGAAATTGAAATCAATTTAGTGGGTTAGTGGTCGATACTGGGGTTACTGGACAGGGAATACTGAACACTGGACATATGTAGGTCCGAGTCTTTACATACGGCCCGGCTCTTGTTGAGCACCGAGGCATCACTGACGGAGGTGGTCAGGATGGTGTCCCGATGGAATGGCACTGTGAACATCTCTGTGCGCCTGATGGGATAGTTTAAGGATATCCAGGTGTGTGCCGCCAGCTATTGGAACTTACTTTCACAAGTGCATCCGCAGCCTCAGCGGCATAAGATCGCGAAACTATATTTTTTAGCCCTGTTACTCCGAGTGAGCAAAGTTTGAGTTGTGATGACTCTATCACAAATTTTCCATAGTGTTTTGTTTCTAATCACAATATTGCTGATGAAAAAATATTCACAACATCAGCTGCTGCACCACAAAAACTAATTAGCTTTTATTTCACGTACTAGTTTTTGCTTTTATTTTGCTATTTGGAAAATATTTCAGAATTATTATTTCTTTTCTTATTCATTTAATCATTAAACTTGACAATTTAACACTTTATTGCCAAGATAATAACTCCGTTGAGCGTTAAATAAACGACACTTTTATTGGCACTATGTACACAACTTTTTTACCATTTAAAAATGGTAAATATATTTATTATTTATTTTGGGAGAGTTAAACGAGTAGCGTATAAAAACTTAATGAATTATGGTTCAGATTTATTTTACACAAGCCATATTTATTTCGCTTCCACCCAATGAACTTGAAGGCCCTATTTAGCTGAGCATCGAAATATATTTTATCCTTGATCTGTTTTTTTTTTGTGTTACACAGATAAAATATGTATTTAAATCCGCGGAGAGCTGCTTTACGACTATTCACGAGGGGAACTTTGTGGGAAATGACAATGACCGTCGAAAAGCCCGGCAACAAATGCGCATCGAGACCGATAGCCAGCCGACGATTCTCGCGACTAAACGAAAGTATATTCGAATTTCGAACAAACACTAACCGATCTCTGACCACCGATTTATCGATCAGCTGTTTGAGGGGCAGGGGAAGAAATAGCTCGGGTCAAAGTACTGGCTGCTGCGCTTCGCTGGCCGATAAATCATTATAATTATAAAAGATTCACAGCGCTGCACTTGTCTCTGTAACCCACTTGCGAGACAAGGCACCGATATATGCCGATAAAAACACAATGCCGATGTATATTTATAACTGTGTGTATATGTATATGTATGTACTATAACCCACAGCATTTGTTTATCCCCCTATCTTTAACTTGTGCCCCTGCTAATTGTTGCGTTAATTGACTTTGCTTGAATTGATTCCGAGAGATGTTTGCAATGACACTTTGCAGCTACACGATATTTGGGACAAAGAGAGCCTATTGAGTGCCTTTACTTGCTTCGTAAATCGATTTATGTAAGAGGTACGAGCTCTGGCCTAGCTGATCTGCATAGCAGCACTCCTAATCACTCCATATATTTTATTTTATATTTGATTTAGGGAGCTCTCACTCCTTTCTCGATTCTCAGAGCTCCAATTTACACTCGCTAGGAATCGAATTGTATTTGAAATGACTCCTTTGACGTTTCAATTAAGCGAAAACAAACGTCAGATAATTGGAATGGCCAAGAGGGACAAAAATAAGCAGCATTCTACGAATATATATACGAGTTTGGATATGATTTACACGCGTCTGTGCTGTGTGTTTAATATATATAGACTGTTTTGCTTTCGTTGGCGCGTTTTAGTAACTGATTTATTTTTATTTTCAAAAAGTGAGATCTGTTGTTTTTTTTTCTTTATTGGCTAATCACTGTATTATTTCTGGCCCGAACGAGTTTTTGTTGTTGCCCATTTCATTAATTTGTTGCCGATTCGACGGTTATGGCTGTCTCCCGTTGGAGCATTGTCTTTCCTCCCCGTCTTCACTTTCTGCAAATATTTATATTATGTATTTACGATTGTTGACGGGGTAACTCTCGCCGCCTCTCGAGCGAAACGCGCACGCGATTCAATTGCCGTCAAACGACTGACGACGTGACGACCACATTCGATCCGAGAAGTGCGCTGGGAACCGACTGACGGTATGGATATGGCGAGATATAGCGACCTGCGCATGCGAAATCGAAGAAGATACAACCCGGAGAGAGCGAGTGCGAGCGGGAGAAATTTGGGTATTCAGACCACACGGCGAATACTTAATACTGCGTACGGTAAATAAAACCATAAATTACAAACGGGCATTGGGCACCGGACCATGGTAAATGCAACATCTGGGTAATGCGACAGGGAAATGGCAATCGGCAAATACCAATCGATGCTAAATCAGTCAAAGTCAAACGAGCAAAAAATATAGAAATATACATTTTAATGCAATGTTTAATGCAGTTTCGCCACCTTCGTTTTTCTCTACAAATTTGGTATACTTCTAGCAATGTTTTAAGTTTTTAACAGCGTGGTTTTTGTAGTCTGAATAAACTGTACTAAGGGGAAAGATAACAAATTTGAATAAATAAATATTTTACCATAAATTTAAGGGATCGTATATCAAAAAATATTGACGAAAGCTTTTAACTATTAAAAAACATGTTGCATTACACTCAAAGAAGCACAAATGTTGCTAGAGAAATGTTTAGAAGCATCCAATGGAGCTGCCAACAACAAATGTAGATGTTGCAGAAGTTCAACATACCAAGGAAAACCTTTATAGAGTATTATGTATAATATTATGTTTTATTATAGTTACTATGTATACCTGATCAGTATCTACAGCCAAGTCAATAGAATCATGCCAGTTTGGACAAAAATCTCTCTTAGTTTTAGAGCTATCTAACTGATTGTTTGCAGATAATCTTTTTCCAACATTTACATAGCTAAAACAGGAACGATCTTCTTATCTACTCTGAGATAGAGCCATTTAAGCGACTTTAGAGTTTCGGCTTTACTTTTCTAGAACACCTATATTATTCAGCTGTTATAGAAACGATTGGTGGTAGGAAAATATTGTATAATATAAGATAATGTAAAAATCTGTAAAAGTTCGTGTTTACACATAAGTAAATATTGTAAGTCCCTAATGTTGTTCGTTTTAAATTGATGGAAATTAATTAATTGTATAGTTACAAGGGTCCACAAACTTCGGCAGCTCAAACCTCCTTCTTCTTAAAACATTTTTAAGACCACCTTCCTGGTAATATCTTTATTTTTATTTATAAGAAAATACAATTTAAAACTTTACCAAGATTACTATGTACTACGAATGGCATTGCACTTGTATTTTTGTACACAGCCTTAAATTAAATTTAAAGAATGCTTCCTGAAAGCCAGAACATTCTGAAATATGTCTTCCACGAAATAAATTCTCACCAATCTAAAAGATCAAAGTGGCCTCTCTCTTTAATTTATTGGCAAATGCAAATAATAAACTGAAACTAAATCAACATTCCACTTAAATGCCAGTAGCAAACTAGAACACTGACTATAAAATCAATTTGGCAAGCACAACGAAGAAGCCACCACCAACACACCGGCAGGGGACAGAGGACAGAGGACAAAGGACCGACTTCAATCTAATCATGGCACAAAATGCTTCTTCCTTCCCCGATGTGCGACAAATTCAATTTGCTTACCGGGCCGGCTTGTTTGCCAAGTTCATCCTGCAAACCGGATGGAGAGAATATTTTGCATGCAATTCAAGGAAATAAAAGTGGAACCCAATTATCTGGCGGAGGAGAGGGAGGCTTTGAAGGGTGGCGGAGGCTTTAAGTGTTCGATATTGGTTTCAAAGGGCTCTCTTCTGCAAAAGTTGCTGGGGAAAACTGTCAGGAAATTGTTTACGGAATGCAAAATGGTACGTTTTGGACATTGACTACAGATGATAACTTAAAAACACTTTTGGAATTGGGAATCACATATACCTCGAATATACCTTTGGCATCCTAGTTACTTTGGTTACAATCTGTAGCTTTAAATTTGAAATACGGAAGTGTTTTTTCGTTTTTTAGATAATATCCAATATCCTTAACCTTCACAAATAAACTTCTTTAACAACAATTTAAAATTTTATTCACTACATGCACAAGGGAAAACCATTGCCTGGATATTCGTAATACCAAATAGCTTTCTGAGGATATTCACGTTGAGGGCGCTTTTTCAGTGTGCATATGTGGACACTTTAAGCGATTTTCTTTGAGCACCATGATATGGCAGCTTCAAAGGACTGCGAAATTGCCGACAGTTTGAAAGGTTGCCAACACACTCGATTAGTTTCCTTGTTGGCCCAACCGAGCTGTAGAGGCAGCTGTGCTGAAGGGCGTGTGAGGGGTGGACCAGGGCCCCAAACTGCTCCTGACATTCGCCTTGAATTGGCCCCGACCCATCGCCCCACTAAGAGTCCTGTGCCGCACCATTACAGATCCTGCAGGAACCGGACGGGCGGGCCCGAACTTTAAACAGGCAAATGGCAGCTCTGCGCCATGCGTCATTAAGCAAAGGACATGGCACGGATCCACCTGCTAATGATGCACAGGACTATGCTCTGGCCAGGACACTGCGCAGGTGGACCTGCCAAGGCTTTAAATATTTATGAGCTTATGATGTTGTTTAAGTGCCACCGCCGTCGGCGCTGAATGGCGGAACACAGCTGCCCACAAAAGTGTGCCCCGCTTATCCGAATCCTTGCAATTAGCTTTTTTCAGCGTTTTCCTAATGGCTTTCCCCTTTTATGTTTTTGTTCCTAACTACGAACTAGAAAGGGGACTCCCTTTATCTCGGCCTCTAATGGCGTTAATTAGCGGTTCAATCAGCGGAACATATCCCCCAGGTTGACGCTGATCACACTGGAGCAATGTATGCTTTTCCTTGCTATTTCTTATTGATTGCAAAGCTTTATAAAGAAGACTGATTTTAATAACAATAAATATCAGTCTAGTTTAAATTTCAGTTTAGGTTATACAAATTCAATAGGTAGTTTTCTTACATTTTGTAAATTTCCCTCACAGAGGCATTAATGTGCCAATAATCCATATAAATTGGGCTAAGCGATAATTGAACTTTATTTTGTGCTAGAAACATTACTACGGATTATAAACACATTGAGAGTAAACAAAAGAAAACCGCAAATATGAAACAGACATCAAAGCTATCAATTCATATTTATTATTCGGTTATAATGCGTTCAGTACCATTATTTATATATGTATACATATGTACATAGTCAGCCAATAAACCAATATTTAAAAATTGTATTTTCTTCATTAAGAAATTATACTATTTTCCTACTTAATAGCAGGTGCTCAGGAAGCAATAATAACAATTCGGTTAACTACAACATAGTATTTAAAATTTTTTGGGATCTATGTACAAATTACCATATGTACATACATATATTATGATTTTATATAGCACATCCTTAATATGACATATAACCCAAACGTTTAACGTTTGACAATTGACTGGGGTTCGAAAAAATGCAACAAATAAGGCTCCATATTTTAACAAAATTAAAAAAAAGCGCGTCCTTGAAAATAATGATTTTTTAGGGGGAATTGAGGATTTAAAGTTTGCAAACTTAAAGTTATAATTGAAAGGATAAAAAACAGGAAAGTACAATTCATATATTCACATATGCATATTCTTATGTACATTTTGATGTAAGTATTTACACACTTAAGCCTGCGTGTATTCTGCTCATTGCATTGGGCCTTAGCATGCTATCCCAAGTAGTAAAGCATTTAAGGCGACCGAAATGCGAACACTGACCCAGATATAGCTAAAATACAGCCGGCTGGAAACTGAGTGCAGGAGTCACAACTCAATAAAACTTCCAAGCAACGCTGGAAGACCCACACCCACGAAACGCAAAAGCGGCTATCAACAGCAATCGAGGAGCCAAGTCAACAGCATGGCCGAAACGCAGGGCGCAGTGAACTGATGGGGCTTAAAACGCTTTTGACATGCAATGAGCGGCCAACAAAAACAACTTACAAAAACTAGCAATTACGATGAAATTAAGTGGAAACCCTCAATGAAAGAGCAGAGGGAAATACACAAAGGTACGGGGTTTTATAAAATTATCAAATGTAAAATAAATATTTTGCCATTAATTTAAATTTAATACAATCCGAAAAAATAGCTATTATAGTCTCTGGAAACGGAAATGCATACAAACATATATTTCCTAACAACTATCGTCAAGGAAGCTAAAACACCAAATAAAAATGTCCATGAAATACACGCATACTTTGTGTTTCTCTTAGTTTTTTGTTTTCTGGAATTTTCGGGCCAAAAAGGGGAATTTAATTTTTCACCCCATTGTTCACCATTGACGGGGCGTGACCAGTTTTGGGAAAAGCGTAAAAGTAGATTTGTTTTTGCCCATTTCTCTAGACGTAACTTTTTGCGAGTTTTTGGCTTACTTGCGGCAGAAGGTCAACACGGAGGGTCGTGTGGAAGCGGTCCTAATTTAGTGGATTCCTGTCGAACACAGCCCCCATTTAGTTGCCTCTCTAGTTGCTGAACTGTTTTAATTAGAAATGCAAACGGAAGTCGATTTATGGCGTGCTGGGCTGCCAACAAATTCACTAGCCACCAGGGTGGTTTACGTCCGGAATATAGCAGCCTGTATGGGCTCTCTGATAACGAAAAGAGGTCATGACTCGGGCTAAATTCGTTTGTCACTATTTTTGGCAGACACGAGCTTAGGGTTAAAGGCACTCCCCCTTTGGTAAATAAATTGTGTTGCCAGTAAAATAAAGCATTCCTTATGCAGTACCAACAGTCAAAATATATAAAAAAAAAACCTGTTCACAAGGACAGCGAAATAATTAAGATTCTTAGTCAATGAGAGTTTATTCAATATAGTATCTTTTTTATGAATTTGATGCGTTTCTCTTGCCGGAGGTCGCACCGCTCATTAAGCATTTCAAACCTATTATTTACCGAAAAAGACCGACAAAATCCTTTTTGGCGCTTTTCCTGCACGTTCTGTGCAATTTAATCCAAGTAGTTTTCATATGGAACTCTATTGTGTGGCAACTTTTCTAAACATTTCCATATGAAAGCATTTCAAAAGGCCACAAACTGTCCGCACACACACACAAGCCCCCTGGTTCGGGCCAGAATGGTTCACTTTTCCCCTTAGAAATGACAGAGATTGTGAGAAAACGAACTGCCGCCGGACAGACAGATCTGACACAATGTTGGCCAAAACTGTCGACAACTTTTCCCATCCGTCTTCTGGGCGGGACTCGGAACTCACCTCCTCGACGGCGTCGCACTCGAAGAGATAGATGTGCAGCAGCGGATCCTTGGGGTCCTTCAGCAAGTAGACCAGTCCGGTGATGGGTCCCTGGAATTCCATGAAGTTCTGCGGCTGCTCCGCCGCAGCCTCTGCCGCCAGCTGCTGCTGCTGATAAGCGGACGCCGCACTGGACGACAGTGAGCCATAGGACGTGGATGCGGTCAGTGTGTGGCGAGGTCCGTTTCCGGTCAACGAGCTGCTGCTGTTGATCCCACCGGACAAGGCGGGGGCGCCGGTGGAAGACCCCGAGGCGTGGCCAGCACTCGACTTGAGCTGCAGGAACCCGTTCCCAATGCTCTTTGCCAGCGGCTTGTTGACGATGCGGCACATGCCGACGATATGCTTCAGGGGATGGCTGAACTGCAGCTCAAAGTCCGAGTTGTATGACTCCAATATGCCGTGCTCGATGCCCACCGAGAGCTGTAAAAAAAAAGCAACATATAAATCAGTTAGTAACCAGTAAAGGTGTTCTCTTATGTATTAAACCTATTGGGTTACTCCTCCTAAGAAGTTAAGAAAAATAAAATACCTTGTGGTATTCCCAAAAATGCAACGCAGAGGAAAATTTATGAGCTTAAGACAAATACCGTTTTCATCAAAATGTGAGAATGAAATAAAAGCAAACTGAAACAGAAGGAAATAAATGCGCGTTGTCTGGTAATTCGCTAGATGTTTCCACTACGCGAAGCAGATTAACAGTATTAAATTCTTTTTAATCAGTTTACATACTTGCATGCACAAGCAGAAAGGAAGTGCGGCCTCGGAGCGAGATAGCACCAGGCAATGGTGACAACGTCGACATGACATGCCTGCCAACATGGCGGCTGCTCCATTTCCGGTACCCGTCGCTCGACGCCTATCCTCCCCCAGCACTGTTTTCGTATTTTATTTTTTTTCCCCCATTTTGTTCTTGGCCCTTTTTTATGCTAACAACTAAAGCCCGGTAACTGGGGAGTGACGACACTATGAGCTGGGGGTTCGGGCCTGGGTGGCAAGGCGGAAATTGGGTAGTGCTCACTGCAAGGGTGTGTCATTGTTGTGGCTGCAGGAGCTGTAGTTGACAGAAAAGCAGGTCGTTGTGTTCTTAGCCCCATTGGGGCGGCATCTCTTGCACACAAAAAGAAGAAGCTTGAATTCGACAGCCTTAAGAGCATTTTTCAAAAACCTAATGATCGTTTACTGCAGCGCATTAAATATTTCCTTGGTTTTATATGGGGTAAATATATGAAATTTAAAAATACCTTTTTCCTCTTTGTATAGGACTGCCTTCTAGCTTGTGTTTCTGTTACGTGAGATTTTAAAAATAGGAAATAAATAAACTAAAATGAACGCCAATTGTAAGTAAGAAAAGTAATTTTCAAGAAAACTGCCATAATGTAAACTTAATTAAAGGCAGCCGAGGCAAATACCAATCTTCCACTCGAACTACATGTAGGTAACCCCCATTGATAGCCCAATAACTTTAATTTTGCAAATTGACGCTTAGAAAAATATAAAACAACCAACAACCTTCGAAAGGGTAAGGTAAGAAGGCAGCAAATGAAGGCGTTGATTATCGTCGAGCAAACTTTTCCTGCGCAAATTAAATTAAAATCAAAGTAAAGTGTAGCTCAAGTCTGAGGAGAGTGCGTGGGCGGGTTTTGTCAGAAGGGCGGTAACTTACCCAACTAAAAACAGAACGAAAAACTTGAGAGCCAAGTTGGCGAATAACAAAAATACAAAAAGTTAAGCTTGTGGTCTCGAAAACGCAGATACCCTCATGTGAGTTTCATGTATTGAACCAAATTTCACTTATATGAAACTAAAATAAAAAGTCAATACATATGACTTTCCATTTAACTAAAATACTTAATTTGCAGTTGCGAAATAATAACAGAAACAGGGTTTAAAGAGTATTTCGCTGAAGCAAAGAAGGTTGAGTAAGAAAGAACCACTAATGATGCTGTCTGGCAACCGATAATTAAAAAGAACGTCTTGACTTGGGAAAAACTCAACGTTTTCGATTTACCGCCTGCCATTTAATTAAAGTTAAAATGAAAAACCTTGCATATGGCCAGAATTAAACGGGAACCCACAGGGCCTGACAATTTAAATTTAATTAATTTCCCCTTGTCACTTGACAAAGAATCCCTGCTGTCCATTACATACAGGACTTATCTTTATTTGCTGAGTATCGGCAAATGGGAATTTAAATAATATCAAAGCATTGATTTCTCCCTAGACTAGCAACCCATCAAAGCAGTGGTTCATCAGATCGTTCAGAGTGTACATAGATACATATACTACCGATACAAAAGTGCTTTGTCAAAGCTCATAGTAATATTTTAGCGAGTATTCCTCTTTACTCGTAAATGTTGAAGGATCCATTTTAGTTTCCATTTAGAGATTATACATGTGGCTGTAATCAGGCATAGTTTGCCAACGCATCTCAAAAACTTAACACGGGCGCCAAAACATGGTGTATATTGGCGGTCGTATAATGTTTTTGAGATGCGTTTGAGTTAACAAGACCCCCTTTTTGGTACCCATCCATGGCACAATTAATCAAGGACTACTGGCTCAAATATAGCTATAAGCTTTGACAAAATGCTTTTGTCCACGGTTATATACAAAAATATAAGTTAAAAGCAGGACGAGATGACACAGGGCTAATTCTATGTAATGGCCTAGTTAATTGTTTTTAGCTTTTATGGAAGCTAAGAACATACTTTTCCTTTCTTTGCTGGCCCCCTTTAGCATATTTTTTCTCTCTTTGTTTCGGTTTGTATACAATAACTGCAGAGTTCTTCGTAAAGAATGTTATAAAAATGACGCTGTGCGCGTTGCGTATACGTAATCTTATCCCTTCGCTGAGACAATTGACTGCTTGACCCCTTTTTTCGTTTATACTTTCTTTTTTCCCTCGATTTCGAATTTAAATCAAGCTAAGCTATAGACAACGTCACTTTCCCAGGTGTTGCTGCCAATTAGGGTGGCTCACCAATGTTTTAATTTGTCTTATAGTTTGTAGCCTTAAAATACTTGAAACATTTACAAAGATAGGGGAGGGCTAAAGAAATCACCTGGATTTTTGTAGCTATTAAACATGCGATAATAATTAGGTTAAATTTAAAAGTAAATTTTAAATGTACACAGCATTCGGTATTTCATACATCATGTTGCATATCCTTAGACACTTTTTGGAGGCTTAAATAACCCCAGTCAATTCAAGGTAATACAAGGTAGCAGTACTACTAGCTGTACAACTATAAGCTTTTCTTTATGCTTAAAGCTAATTCCACCAATTGTCGGTTAGAGCATTTTAACTGCATTTTCAAACCCCCTTTCTGTTTGACTGTTATTATGCAATCAAAATAAAAAAATAACAGTAGCATCTCAAAAAAGAAGAATTCTTCGATCGGGCACTGAGATTTACTATATATAGCAAAATAGCCAAATAAACAGTCCACCCTAATACTGGTGCACCTGTCTCGCTTCCACCTTCTTGTGAGTCTGCCTACATGCACATACATTCATTAGCTTTGAAGTGCAGTTAGCGTCATGTCAAAAACAGCTGTGAGGCTGAAATTACTGTTTTTGTGCTTACTTCTGACGTAGTGTTGTTGTTGTTGTCATTAGAATCACGACGTCGACGTGACGTTAGGCGTTAGCGCTCGCTGCCAGCAGCAGACGTCGCGTGTTATTGCCCGGTGATTTATGCATTTTAACTGTTTTTCCATTTCGTTTTCATGCAGCAGCTGCTGTTTGTTGTTGCTGTTTGTGTTGCCTAATAAATTGTCTACAATTGTTCATTGTACATTGTTCGCAGTTGCTACTGTTGTTGTTGCCATCGTTGGTGCAGTAAATACATATAATTAGCATTAACTGTAGTTGCATTTTCGCATTGGCCCTCCCCGAGGTCTTAACGACACGCCTGCAACCAATGGAAAAATTGTCCTAAATAAAAAATATTACGCAAAAGGGGCCAAACTATTATTAGAACTTTACAACAATATATAAGAAAATCACTCCCTGACAGAGTCATTAAACTTGTTAATAGCAAACATATAGCAATACGTAAAGTTTATGCGCTGGGCCGTCCTTGCCTTGAGCATACCGAACTACATATTTAACCTCGTTTGCAGGTTTTATTTTATATATAAATCTAGTAATCATTTTCTGGGTACTCTGAAACACTACAAAAACAAGAAAACTAAACCAAAAATTAAAAACTATAATTTATTTTGTGAAATGGAACAGAAGAAGTGTGATGCGGACGCCGAGCAGGCTGCCGGCTTCTTTATTAAAACCAACACCGGAGTCGTTTGCCGCGTTGTAAACGCCCCTGACATCGATCTGTGGCAGACATCGGAGGCCTTCTTCACCTTGATCACGTACCTGAACGACGTCAGCACCGAGATCCAGGGAGTCCTTGGTTCGGACGACTTTCCCGTTAGCGAAAACATACGTCGTTTAACGACCATATTTGACAAACTCGACGCGATAATCATGGCAAATCCGCCGGCTCCCCAAGTCATCGATACGCTGGCCAGTGCTTCGCAGGATCAGGGGAACAAAGGCTATCGACGGTTTTCACGGAGCATGCATAGGGACATCTACCAGATATTGGAGGGAGCGCTGCCGGCGATGAAGTGCCACTATGTGAACGAGCTGGGACACTACTTGTCAGGGGCCTTTGGCACCTCCACAAGGATCGAGTACGGGACGGGGCACGAGCTAAGCTTTCTGTTCTTCATGTGCGGCCTGTTCGAGGCAAAGGTTCTGCGCCGGGATGAGGATCTGGCTGCCTCAGCTTTAATCCTGTTCGATCGCTATCTGAAGTTCGTGCGCCGGTTGCAGGTCACCTACTCGGTAGTGTCGGCGAACTGCCAAGGCCCCTATGCTTTGGACAAGTTTCAGTTTGTGCCGTACATTTGGGGAGCCGCTCAGCTCTGCTACGAGGCTCCGTTTTCCCCTCAGAAAATGCTCGACCCGGAAACTGTGGAGCTGTACAAGAGGGAGTACATGCTGGTCGACTGTGTGCGCCATCTTTCAAAAACGGAAAGTGGACCTTTTGCCCGCCACTCCAGTCAGCTCTGGTGCCTGGCGGCCCTGTCCTCGTGGACGAAGATCCACAGCGGTCTTATGTTCATGTACATAGAGGACATCCTCCTGGACTTTGATGTGCTAAGTGCACTGGGTTTCGGTGAACTAATGTCCTTCGAGAAGGCGAAATCTGGCCGGCAGCTGGGACATGCCCGACTAGGAGTGCAGTCTCCACTGCGCTCCTCCAATAAAAAGTCGGAATTGGCCGCCGCGGATAATGTCTACAGCGATGCCCTGACCAACAGCGGTTTGTCCGTGGGCAGCGAATGCTCATCGCTCAGCGGCGTCAATATCCACCTTCCCACTTGGATAGAGGACGAATCGCCCATTAAGAAATAGTTGTATCCAGTTTTGTGAGTTACAAATAAAATTATGTTCTGTCTTAAGACAGGGGAATCTCGGAACAAAAAACGTTGTTATGTTTTGTAAATAATTTACGCAAATTTAATTACAAATCTATGACTTTTGAGTTTCTTGGGAAAGATCCATCCACAAAAAAGAACGATTTTATTTCCTTTATTAAAACCCTTTATCCGTTATGACATTTTTAAAATTTCTTTAAAATGACATTCGACAATTCGTGTTTAGGTGTTCCCGAAAAATGCTGCATTGTCACGTCCACAAGTAAGTAAGACAAAGCCGATCGATTATCCAATATTTAAACTAGATCTTAGGAAGCAAATCTGTGGGGGATCTTGATAGTTAAATAATACATTTACAGAGAATATGTAACATGTAAACAAACATCATTCCAGCAGTACCAATTGATCTTTCTTCAAATTTTCAATTATTTCTTTATTTTAAATGAGCTTTCAATCTCGTTAGATATACATATGTATGTGATATTAAATTCCGGGTACCCCCCTATAAATTCTATTCCCTATATATGTAAGTTTAAACAGAAAATGTTTATTTTTAATTACAAAATAACCCAAGTGATTGCCAGGACATTCAGATTTCTATTAGCCGTTTTCTCCTCCGTACTGAGACAATTTATGTATGTCAGTTGCATAAATTTCCTGGGACGACATCAGCGACATGGCAACGATGTCAAGAGACCAGCCGACATAAGTCCAAAGATCAGCAGACCACAAAACCGGGTTCCATCAGATGCAAAACACCAGCCATCTGGAATCGAGTGGGTGGCTCGTGGACTTGGTCTTGGTCGGGGGCGAAGATGTGGCTGTGAGTGCCTTAGGAATACAGCGTATATGCAGCGCGAGCCGCAGGAGTACTCGAGAGCAGCGAGGATGAAGTGCGAAGAGTGGGTTCAAGTGACTCGACCGAAAGCGGATTACCACTGCGACTTGAGTGACTTCCCAAGCAGGCGACGGGGGCAAAAACACCCGAAGTGGCAACAATTCAAGCCGCCGCAAAGAAAAAATGAGAAAATGGGAAAATGGAAATGAAAATGAAACAAGCGGTGTATTGATTTTTCCTTAACCCAACTCCCTGGCGCTGTGACGTCAATGGAGGAGCACGCGCCAACATCGCGGGTCGGCAAAAGCGGTTGGAAAATCGTTGGCAGTGGGAGGAAGTGGAGGCATGCCACCAGAAATCCTTGTCAGGCCTCATTCGTGTGATTCAAATTCATCAAACAAACGAGTACCGCGGGTGGGAGCATGGACATCCCTTCCATTGTTGCGGGATGAAAAGTCACCCATTTAGAAAAAGTATGTGTTCGTTCGGTTTATTGTTTGTTAAGAGTTCGTAAAACCTGATTTATAAGCGAAATTAAGCTAACGAAAGTGAAAGGTGAGGGCTATTTAAGTCATACGTATTTTCTCGACTGTCACATACCCTGTTTCCAAAGCTTTGTGACTTGGCTTAAACAAAAAGTCTGTTTTAAAGGATTCAAAGCGTCGGAGAAAGGATAACTATATTTTCTAATATCTCCCATGTCTTGATATCCCTTTAAAAAAAATAGTACGAAATTAGTCAGAGGTACGAGTGAAAATTCCAAAGATTCCCGCCTTTACAATATAGAATAAGTACGGGGCGCATCAATAGGATAATTGCATCGCAGATCCCAAACTACAGAGGAACATGCTACTAAGTCCAGACACTTAAGATAGAGAAAAATTATTCCGTTGAGGAGGCACCAAGCTGTCAAAAAAGAAAAACTTGCATGACGTCGTTGGCACCGCCGATACAGTCGTATTTTCTTTTAGCTTTTCCTCGCAGTGGGCGTGGCGGGCCCATTCGTCCATCCATCCAAGAAGCTTGTTATAATTTTCATGCGCTATTTAACATAATAAAGCAATAAGCTGCCACACAACACTGAAGAATGGAAGAGGAGCGAGAGTGTCGGCAAACATTTTTATTTATGCCGTTCTGCCCTGTCCCTTTTGCCCTGGGTGCGTGTTTGTTTTGTGTCAACTTAAATGCAAAAGAACACAGAGGAAGGCGAAATGAAACTAACTATAACAAACAAATGTGCAGGCTTAAGTAAATATTTAAACAAGAAAATATGAAGCGAATTACGGTCCCCTCGGAGCCAAGAGTAGTGGCTGTTCGGTGGAGTATGGATGCTAAGTGGATTACCCAGAGTGTGGATAAAATGTCACAGGGCTTGAACTAATGGTTCCTGAAACTGATATCTGCTAAGGATAAATACTTAGCGGCACCGCCATGTTAGGCTCTAACTGGATGACGTTATGTTCATTAAAATTCAGAGCATACATAGAACCTGCTCGTTGTCTCCAGAAATCTTAATGAAATGAATTAGCGATTTTTCTGTTAAAAAAAAAAAACAATGTTTAATAGTTGCATTTGTAATTTGTAATCAGGCTAAAATAATTCATAATATATGTAAAGATCATGTTAATAAATAAAATAGCCGTGGGCAACTTAGCTCTTAAAATCCTCTTTTGCCTCAATCGAGGCTAGAATGTAAAATTTATGGCATCGGAGATGGCTTTCTCATCCGGCCACATATTTTTTTGGATGGATTTATGTAAAAATAATCTTATACAAACTATTTTAAATGTGCCGCGAATTAATATATTCAAATAAGGAGGTATCAGGGACTACTTGTCAAGCTATATACTCTAAATAAAGTGAGCACAAGCTACTTTTTGTTTTCAGAGAACCAAGAATAAAAGCCCCTATAAAGGAACTAATAATTGCAAAAGATAAGTATTACCAACATACCCCAAATATTGTAGCATTATCCTAAGGATGCTTAAAATAAAATATGTCAGATTTCTTTTCGGAGTTTAGGTGATACTAAATTGAGCAAAAACACTTTCTGGCCATGGGGATATATTCAATGAGCATCAGCAAGGATTGCCAGTGGTAGATGCGGCTGTCCTCCGGAAAGATCCTCTGGGGTATCGACACTGGCACGTAGAAGGGATTCGTTTTAATGCGTGAACGGCCACCTGGGCTGTGAAAAAGGACACACACGCAAATGCAAACCAAAAGGGATAATAAAAGGGTGCTGTGCTTGCAGGGCTTGGCATTTCAAACAGTGCGTCCCAGCACTGTAAATGTTCATTGAGTACAAAATTGTATACATGAAGGCACTGTTATCCTGTTATTCTGAGGAGCTTCCAAAGCGCCTACACACTTTGAGTACACCTGAGGTCAGTAACTGCACGTTAATGCTTCTAAGCTTAACTTATTTAAATTGTAAATTATGACATAATATACTTGATGTTTAAATAATAAATAAGACATTAAATTGTACATGTAAAGGTTTAACTGTTTGGAATGTTCAATTAATTTTATTTAATAAATGCTTTCGTACAATCGGTCACCTTAAGAATGCTGAACTACTAAATATCTTATTTGATGTAAGGAGATTCAAAAAATCAACTGCAATCCAGTTGAGAAAGGTGTCATAAGAGGCCCCTTGATGCTATTTCTCTAACCGCAGGCGTGGTCGTGTGCGACAGATTGTCCTTAGGATAAGCCCTCGGGAAAGGGACACTCGACACACGCGCAGACCGCTGATGACTGGCTAATTGCGGACTTTGCTAAAATTAATTTCCCAGCTTCTAATAATATCACCCAAAGGAACGGGTTGTGGGAAAAAGAGGAAGTGGGAGTGAATATGGAGAGATGGGGATAGATACTTGTTGTTGCACGTGTTCAACGCGGCGAATGCGTAATCTGTTTGGGTTACACCTTGCTGACGGTGGTTGCCCCGAGCCACGCAGTTCTTATTTTCACTCGTTATTAGGCATCCGTATTTGTCATCGGCTACCTCGACACTATTTATAGGACTGAAGGCCCCGATGAACGACTAATCACCGTAATTATCCTTTATGAAGAACAAACTAACTAATTAAATTTCATCCGCTGTTTGGGCAGGATCTCACTTGGCACATAATTGATTTGGCTAACCGTAATAATTGCAAATTGCTTTTAATTGTTTTTGCCAGAGGCGAACAGAGTGCGTGCTGACGACACTAGAAGACCGTCATGTGTGGTATGTGTGGCACTCGGTTTATTGCATATCGCATTTGATTGGATTAACAAGAAAGGATTTACTCGTGTGCTGATGGGGTTTAAAAGCCAATGAAATTGAATATTTCCAGTAATAGTTCATAGTTCTACGGCTGATTTAATCAATGAAATGGCCATGGATTATGGTAAAAAGCATGGATAAAGGAGTGCATGCATACATCATCGTTCTTGAAAGATTTTTAGTTTACTTTTAAGAACATCAGTTTAATTTTAAGCAATACTGTAAAAATTCGTACCTTAAAAAAAGATATAGAATTTAACTTTGTGCTAACTTCGTTTAGATCTCATTAGAATTGAATTGTTTTACTATAAAGGGTATATCTATAAGTCGGAAGTAGGTAATGCAGCGAAGGAGACATTTCTGATATTTTACAAGAAATATATTTGGATCGCATCAACAGTCATATCAATTTCTACCCAAACAGAAAAATAAATAAAACGTTCCAATTAATCTTGTCAAATAAAATTGAAAATAATTTATTTTAATTTGAATAGAAAATGAAAATATTACTTGTTTGAAGAATAAGGTAAATGTTACAATTAAAATTATTTACAGAGTGTTTAAAGTTCTTCTTAAGTTTTATAGCTCCTTAATTTAAGTTGTGTAAAAAGTACTCAAGGAAAAACCAATTTAATTACTGTGTAACGTTTCTTTTCATTAAATCGGAATCGGTTATTTCCTTTAGCACTATTTTACTTACAACAATTTTAAAATTATTTCAATAATTAAATACTTTTGATTCTTAATTATTGTACTTTAGTTGTCTTTCAAGCTAGGATACTGAATGGTATAAAGTTTTTGCAAGTTAAGGAGTGCAACTTAGATTTAAAAGAAATCCAGTAAGGAACCTTTGAATGTATTTACCTTGGTGTAGCTCTCTGTGGACCTGATGTCGTTTATGGTCCATGGCAGCATGGAGGCGGAATAGCGCGGATCGACGGACGCACTGCCGCGATAAGTGAGCGAGACCAGGCGCGTTTTCATCTCGTCAGTCACCCTTTTTCGAACAGACGTGATTATTTGTTCGATTTTATTCACTACCGTGAACTTTATCTGTACGATAAACCGTTAAGTTTGTTGGCCAAATTGAGTTACAGGCCATTTATTGACTTTGCATTTTATTTGCCATTTCGCAAATAGCTTTTTAATTGTGTATTCTGTATTTTTTTTTGTTTGTAGTGTGCTGTAGTAAAAAATCGAAATCAATATTAAGTGGACACGCGGCGAGGTTTTCGCATTCCCGGTCTGCGAAGCGGGAGTTGATGGTGGAATGCAGAGTTCGTGAGCTGAATGAGTCACCCCAAAAAAAAAGGGAGGCGGAAAGGAAAGACAGCCCTTGAAGCGGACAATGACCACCTGACTGCGCCTTCTGCGGAAAAGGATCTAGTGGTGTTTCCCGACCAAAGGAAGGCATACAAGAAATTACTATCAATATTGATTTTTTTGCGCAGCCGTCTTTGTTTTTTCACATATTTATGCACACACATTCGCGTACAGGCCGCGCTCGTTACAATGAACAAACAACAATAGGCGTTACTTTATGGTTAACGAAAATCGAATTTTTGTATGCAACAGCAAAGATACTTAGTTTTCTTTCGACTGACAATTGGAGGATTGGGAAAATCAAGATTTTCAAAAATATTCCTATTCGGGCTATTTTTCGGGCTATTGTCTAGTTAAATGTGTACTTTTTTCTATGTTAACATGAAACAGCGTTTCTTAGATACTCCATTTATGTAAGATCCAGATTTGAAAAGTAAAAAAATTTAAAAAACAAAATATTGAATATATTTCGGTATATGCAGGGTGTTCCCTGATTAGAGCGTGCACTATAAACATTCTTTTCCTTTGGCATTAGGAAAAAACATTGGCGAAGAGGGTGGAAAAGGGGAAGCAGGAGGAGGAGAATGAGGATGAGGATGCGGACGAGCAACCACCAGACTATGTAGGCAACAACACGAGACGGCGAGTCACCCCAATGAAGGAATTTACTTTTGCATAAACTTTTTGCTTTTTACTTTTTACTTTCCTAAGGTTTCCGCCTCCCCTCGCCAAACACACACTAAGCCACGGACCAACACACAGATAGTTCGACACAACGTGTGTGTTCTGCGCTTCTCTATTTAGGAATTTTTGCAACCGAAAACACGTTGAAATGCCACCGAATTCCGCTGAACACTGACACACGGGCTTAATTCGCGGCACAGCATTTCTCTATGTAGAGTCCTTCGTCCTGGCGCCCGATTGATTGTATTTGCTGCGCACGCGCGTGCCTTGCAACGAAACTGGCCATAATCAAACGAGCTATTGTCCACATCGTAGGCGTTATTTGATCGGATTAATCTCAGATAGTTTGTGCTTTTGAGACGAAATCAAGGTGTGTTCAAAACATATAATAATAATTTTCAAACTGTTTACAGACGAGAGTGTGACCGTTGCACAGAAAACGGAAAAGCCAAATCCTACAGCTTGCACGAATCAGCTGGCAAACAGCTGACAGATCAGAAGCGTCAAATCAAAAGTTGGTTATTTTTTGAATTACAGACTTTTCCCACAAGAATTGATGTTGAAACAATGTCTCTACAAATTTGACGCACTTTTTTAAGTGAATGAGTTTTCGTTGAAATTGTAAAACTAAAGAATTCTTTGCGAATATGTAAAAAATTGTTCCTTAACATCTTTGTTGCCGTTTTCGAATACCATTCTAATAAAACAAAAAAGCTTATTAAATTTAGTTATAAAACAAACTCTGAAATTTTAACGGATGTTGGAAGGAAAACTGAAAATCCAAACCAATAGTTTTGACATTTCACGCAGCTAGACCAGAGTTTTTCATGAACTAGAAAGCCAAAGGAAAATTAGAAATTTAACAAATTGGCTAATTTTATATTAATATTTTTATCAAAAACGGAAGAGATTTAAGCCCATAAGTCAGAAATGTCACAGAATTACATCAATATCCATGATATGTCTGATTATGTCATGGACATGAATGGGTTTCAATGGAAAGACTCCGTATCATGTCGGTAAATTCTTGATGATTTTTTTTGTATAAATATGTATCAGTTGTGCTTGCAGAAGAGTTACTAGCGTAATGGCATCTGCAGTTTGGCGATGGCGACCTGAATGACTACCAGGACACAGGCCAGTTTACCTTGTAGGAAAACGCAAAGCACTTCAGTCCATTAAGGTCCAGGCCATTTTGTCAGGATGGCCTGTTTGCAATGGACCTGGGCCTCATCATAATCTTTCACAAGGAACTACTGTTGTCTGAAGCTTCGCCAGCTAACGCTCTACTTGATTGTTTATGTGATTTTATACCTATCCGGGCCAGAATTTTGTTAAAAGTAAAAGTAATAATAATTTTACACCGAATGAACCATATATTTATTTTTATACAAGTTATAAGCTTTATTAAAATATAAATATTCGAATTTACAGCTAAAAGTTGAAAACAATTTCTGTGTTTGTGGAAATGGCAAATTTTGAGACATGCGGGAATGATGACATTGTTAAAGCAGATTATCTAATACTTGATTCCCTTCTTTTCTGCTATCTATGCTTCTGTCATATGACGCAGTTTTAGCCCATGGCATCCTTCATGCAAAGCTTATCCATTAGATCCGTGTAGAATCCGTTGAAGTTGATGCGGTTTACGAGATTCATGAAACGGTCGGCCGTGTTCTCTTTGGCAATAATGTTGATTTTCTTCAGGAACGAAATTAGAATCCCGGTAAACTCGAGATCGAATCGCTTCACCCGCTCAGAAAAAGTATCGGCCGGATCTAGTGAGGTCTCCAGCTAAGAGGGCGACCCGGAAAACAAATGTTAGTCAAAAATGGCACGAATTTTACAATTAATAAATTATAAAGATAGTACAATAATATAGTATAGGTAAAAACAATGAACGCAAATTTTCTAAATACTTGCTCAATAATCTACGTTTGTCCTGAATATAAAAGAGTATCGCCATGACTCTCCACAGCGTAAAAGGAACTAAATGGAACTAAATACCATTTGGATACTTTATTTCATGCATTATTTAATGGCTTCAGTGAAGGTTAAGTTAGGTTACCATACAACTTGCCAATTCTTTTTGAGGGGAAAAACATAAATTTCTTTTATGGAACTGGCAGTTGTACTCTAACATCCAACGAGAGAACGAAAATATACAAAACTAAAACGGAAAAGGCAAGCACAAGCCCATAATACCTGTGGCCGGTGCAAACACTCAACATCAGACTCGTCGGAGCTGTCGTCGCTGCTATCACAGACCATCGACTTGAGCTCGGCATCCAGAAAAAATCGCTGCGAGCGCTGCATTACAAGGGCCAGGGAAAGAAATATATGGAATTGGGTTCAGATTCATAGTTGGTAGTGGTGGCAGGCGAGGCAAGTGTAATAGATTTAGAGAGTGTGGCAGCAGAGCAAAGAACAACACAAGACAAGAATATATTATGTATGTATGTACAAAAGCAGCACACGTTGCTGACAGCTCGATAATCCAACCACCAGTTCTGCCGGGGCTCACCTGGATAAAGTCGCAGAACTTCAGGCATATCTTGCATAACTTGAATATGGCTCGATTTAGATGGGAAGACTCCGATAGCATGCAGTTCTTGAGGCACGAGTCGATAAAGTCCTGATGGAGCTTCAGCACGTTGTCAACGTTCTCCACCGCCTGCATTTTTTCTATAAATATGTGCCAGTTGGGCTCAATAATTTCGATCATCATGTAATACTCCAGATTTTGAATGGCGTTCATCATGCGCTGGCGGAGTGTAAATGCCGACCTATACAGCTCTGCGGCTTGGGGCGAGAACTTCTTGGCAATGGAGTTCTCCTTCCAAATCCTTAACAGGTGAGAATAGGTCAAGAAACCGAATAAGATTATATTAGAATACAGAGGATCGCTCGAGGCTGAATACCCACTTGCAAAGCTGACGCTCCACGTGCTTGCAGTAGAATAACTGACGGAACAGCATCTGGTACTGGGCTATGGCGAGGTGATTAAGCACAAGGGACACAGGCCACTTCACCTCATAGGAAAAGGCAAAGCATTCGAGGCCAGTGAGGTCCAGGCGATCCTGCATCTGCCAGTACTCCTCCTTTTTATCTATTATCTTGGACATTTGGGTGACCAAATCGTAGGGCAGCAACTCGCAGTGAAGGTGGTCTTTGTAGGGATCGTCGCGGGCGGAAGAGATGCGCAGCGTGAGACCCAGAAGGTTCTCCAACGTCATGGGCAGGACCAAGTCCACGTTTTTTGACAACTCATCCTCGCAGGCGTCCATAAATTGCATGGTAAAGTCGCCCTGATTAAGCAGCAAGTAGCGCTTAACCGACTGCAGGTGGCCCATCAGATCGTTCTCCGCCAGCAACACATCCAGCAGCATGCGGGCGGCGAAGTAGTACGCTTCGTTTATAACGGACACGTGCTTCTCGCTGGTCGGATCGAATTCGAGGTGCATTTGCTGGGTAGGCATCACCCGCTTGCCACACTGCCGGACCACGTTCAGGTACTTGCCGGTGCGTAGGATTTTGTCAGAGTATTTCTCAAGGAACGAGGGGATGTGGTCTCGTCTCAGAGTATAACGCTTTTCCCAATATCCGTCCGAATAGTGCTTCGGCAGCTGATCGCAATGAACCCCTTCATAGTCTTCGACAAGGAACTCCTGCTGGCGGTCAACGATCACGCCCTTCTGTATCCATAACTGCAGCATCCGCATGTACGGCTCCGCCGCCTTGCGCATCAACCCAATAATTACTGCCTGGGCTTCTCGGTCTCCCTCCAACCGCTTGATACGCCCATGCAGATGCGTGAGAACAGCGGCACCCCGCAACTCACCCTGCTGCAAACCAAACAGCGTCGTCCAGATCTCCTCCATCACCCAAACCGTTGGCTGCATGTAGTAGACCAGCTTTTCCATCGTCAATTCATTCCTTTGCAGCTCCTCCTCCGCCTGGATGAGTAGAAGCTAGAGTTTTGAAGAAGAAGCGTGACCAATTGTGAAGGAATGTTTCACCAGTATTCTAGTAGTTAACTTACGTAAAAGTCGTGACTGATATCCGAAAGTGCAGCGTTCAACGCATTAATCACCTGCCCCTGACCTTCCATATCAGCGACCATCCTCTGGATGCCCACGAAGTGCGAGGCGAGCGGCAGGGATTGCCTAACAAGCTCCGCCAGCGAACGCTCCACCTGATTGTGAATGGCGAATTCCGTTTTATACCTATCCAGGCCTCCGGTTGGATCGGGCGGTATGGGCACAATGAACGGCACGCGAATACCCGTGAAGCAATACAGCAACTGAGTGAGCATCTCGTTCTGCTGGCTTTCAATCGGCAAAGCTGCAATCTCCGGGTCCGGAGCCGTGTTCTCGTCACCGTTGTAAAAGTCCCAAAGACTGTGTGTTCGACTCTCTTCCGAAATGCCAGTTGGAGTAGACGCTGATAGTATATTCACTATGGTCTTTTGACTGCTGTTTTTAAGCGACTTTTCGCTGGATGGTGGGCGAAAGGTGCTCAGGGATCTGTTGGATGCGCCAAGCAGCAGGCGCTCTTTCATCTGTGAAGACACAAAAGTTGAGATGCCAAGGATGACAGCACTGGCTTGTCACTTACCAAGCTCAAATCCCCGCGCTCTCGGTCTTCCTCGCTATTACCTTGGCTGCGACCCAACGGCAAGGGGCGTGAGACGAAAAGTTCACCGGCGGCACTAGTACCGGAGTCCACGGGCTTCCGATTTATTACTGGCGTCGAGGTGGGAAGGCTCAGCGAATCGTGAGGCACCTCGGCTAGGCTTGCCCTAGCAGCCGAGGATACTGCCATTGAGGATTTGCTCTGCAAGGGCGAGGTGATTGTAGCCATCTCGCTATTCTTTATACTAGAGCGCGGTGAAAACCCGTCTTCGGAGTATCGCTTGACAAACACGAGAAGTGCGTACATAGGATCCTTGCTGCGAGAGGGAGGCGGTAGGCTGCGTATTGGATCTGGCCAAATAGGGCGAATCGGCGCACTTACCTCTTCAGGACCTGCTTGACCTCGGCGGCCACTTCGTTGCAGTTGGGCCGTTTCTTGCTTATAATCGTCAGTAAGTCAACAAGCTCATCAACAGACAGTCGCTTGTCGTCCGTGGCCCGAAATTCGCGAAGGATGCTGTCCGACGTGAAGGGCGCCCTGTCAATAGCATTAGATCGAGTTAGACGCGGTAACATGCACTGCCGGAGCAACGAATCCACGGATCAAATCGGAGCGCGCAGCTGACAGACGCAAACTGCGTGCAGTCGGGCTCTGTGCAGCTGTGCACTCGGTACCTCTTAATGCACTCACTCGGACTCGGAGATCAGGTCGCTGAGCACCTTGCGGGTCAGATCGCCTTTACTCATCGCGTCCTCTGTAAATTGTTGTTGCGGCTACTAAAAACAACGGTGCAATTTACAGTTTAGCCCTTCGGGTTGAGCAAAATCGAAATTGCCCGAGTGATTGCCAAACAAAAGATGACACTATCGGTATTACTGCAGAGTATCACGAGCATTGTTAACATTTGTGTAGGTGCCGCTTCTGGTAATGTTGCACTTTGGGAAAAAGGTACAGGTAGCCCTATGAACGCTAAACAATCTTAACATGTTTTAAACAATATAAAGCTAGCATCTTATAAAATAATTTTAAATATTCCAACCTGAGATTATATTGAGACTTTTGTGTGTACCAAATACAGTATCTTTTAATGATGCCAGTGATGAGCGCTCGAAAAAGCTAAATTAAAAGAAAATCTAAAATTAAATAAGCTACAAAAATCATTATATTACCAAAAGCAAATAGCTACATCCAATGCAAAATAACACCCAACCTTATACTTAGTATTTTTAATTTTTTTTTTAATTTTGTATTTATATTAATATTAGCCAGCTCATTAAAGTTCACATGATTTTGCAATTATTTGTTGAATCTAAAATGCAAAAAATCTTTAAAAATTGAGAGCGGTACTATGTTTTAGTTTACAGGATTCTTGAGTTGCAAACTGAACTGAAATTAATATTTTGGGTGTTAATAATAAAATTTGTATGCCTAAGAAAGTTGGGAAAATAAATTAAAGGGCTTCCACATGCATAAAAACAGGAGTACTTAACGATGACTCCAGAAATTAATAGCATTTCTTATTGTTTACCTTTTAAAATTGGTGTGACCCAAGTCGCATTACAAAGAGATCGGCGCAAACTAACCCATTTCTAATGACTGAAAACTGCATTACTGTGTCATAGCGCCATAATTAGGGAAAACTGCATTTCTGTGTCATAGCGCCATACGTGTTTCATGTGCTGTCATCCCCGCATGTCGAGTGACGCTCATCACTATATTATCGGACGCAGGAGTTTTTTACCACCGCTAAAAAATCGAAATAATCGACGTGCTCCCAGCGCTACTTATTCGCCATTCAAATTAAAAAAAACGCGTCGATCAACAGGTGGGCTCTCCAGCTCGCGTTCCCGTGTCCCCTCTCTTCGTTCATCAATTGGCGCCCTAGGAAAAAGACAAGGCAAAAAGATATCGTGTGTGGCTAGACTTTCACTACGGGTCAATCCGAGATCCCAAGCTCTGCTAGCTTGTTCGTTGACTCGACTGTCTTTAATTAATGCGCTTCGCACGCGTTGTCGTCGTTGTTTTAGCTTCAAACTTAGTCTCCGTCGATTGGGCATACAGAAGAGCTGCCGAGCCACAATCAACCCATCTAAGCCATGTTTACGATTTTCTGCAGATCGGGCTTTGCGAGCTGTGAGCCGTAGCTTCGTGTTTTCGCCAACTTCTTTTCGTTAATTTCTCACCCAGAAAGCACAGTCGCAGCAGTGAAAAAGGCCGTAAAAGAGCAAAGCTATGAAAAAATATGGCCAAAGATAAAAACGGCGGAGAAGAAGGAGAGCAGCGCGCAGGCGACATTGTGCGATGTACCGTTAGTGCGCGAGTGACTCTGTTTAAGCATAATTTAAATAATGGGGAAATCCGTGCTCGTAATTGATTTAAGTAGTGCGGCGCAACATTTGCATAATTTTCCCTGAAAGCCTGGAAAATTCGCTCTGCCATGGCAGCAACAAGTGCCATTTCGTTTATACATATGTGTATGTTTGTTGGCTGTGTGGTGCATCGAGTGCACGCGTGCGCATGTGTGTGTTCTTGTTGTGAACTTAAATGGACAAGTTAGAATCCACATTCCACAACAATGGCCAAGAAGGAAAAAACGGCGATCCATTAGTTTCTGTGCAAATTTCAAAATAATTGCACTGTGCAACTGTGAAAATTGATTTGCAGAGCATTATATATAGTAACTTACTGATGCGTCCTATATACATATGTACATCATTTCTCAATGGTCAAGTGATTAGTTGTAAGCAAATGCTGGAAAATATCTGAAAATTGCACTTTGATGTGTAATTTATTATATTTCTTTTTTAAAGAATTTATTAATGAAAATCTTCTATTTATATGTAGATATATCCAAATATTCAACTAATTCAAAACTTTTTCATTAAGAAGATAAATAATTCGAGTTCAAATTGATATATTTTTTGACAGAAAATCTACATTTACAAATCCTAGCGATGCACGTATCCTGAAGATTTTTCAATTGGCATTTGTTGCCAATCTGTGCTAATTGTAGTTGTTTTTGTTGTCGCCGCGTTGAACTCAATCTATAACCTTAATTAGCATAACAATAAAGCACAAAAACAACGACGAAAGTGGCATATGGAACCTTCTTCAGACATAGGCAGAAGCCAGAAGAATTAGAACGGGTTAAAGTTGAACTCTGGAATGAAAATGCAGAGGAAGAGACGAAGAAATGGGCGAACCTGCCAAACAAGGCATTAGCAAGTACAGAAAATTGAAAAATACAAATCCTGAGTTACCTCTCCGATTTAAAAACTGGAATGCCGGCTCCGTGAAAAGATCAGAAGAATTCATGCTGGGACTTAATTAATTGCCCGTGTGTAGTATAACCTTGGACAGCAAAGATCACAGTTTTTTGGGTCAATGAAAGCTTGAAGTTTGGAGTTATTTCAAAATACAACAAAAAAAATCTATAAAGTTAGAAATGCAAGACTTTTCCAATAAGTGTTCTTAGAATATAAAAAAGCAAGCAAGGTGAATAAATTATTGGAGAATTCAAATGTATGTAAAACTGTTAAATTGTTGTTACAAATTTAATCATAGAAAAAGGCTTTAAATAAATTCACTTAAAAATCTTAAATATAAAAGGAACTGGAACGTTGATAATAATAATATTAATTTGTTTTAACAAATGAAAAAACTAAACGAAATTAGTAAATTCTAGATTAAAGCAGTAGATTGAGAAATAATAAAATCTTAATACAGTTAAACTTAGTATTCAATAAGTTTTCTAATTCTTTCTGAACACCCACATTTATTAATTAAGTTTAAATATTAATCCAGTTCCAATTTAAGTCTGAGCCAAATTGATATTTAACTTTTATTGTATGTGCTATAAAAAGGGCAACCCAAAATTTCCGTTCTATTTTTGGAACCGTGGAGATTGTCTAACTAATTTGCTTACAGAACGCATAACTCATCTGCAGAACAATTGGATTTAACGTCTCGCCATTGTTTGGTCCAATATATTAACACCACATACATACATACTAGCCCGATCGTGGCCCACGTAGGCCACGCTGCCGCCCACGGAACCGCAGAGAGCAGGGCAGCTAGAAACTGTAAACAGAGGAAAGGCTAGAACCATTTTCAAGAATTCATAAGCACGCGCTAATGCGAATACTAATGTCAGGCACTGGCCGATCTACGGCTCTCTTCCACTGTCCACGGCCGAAATACGAGTCCCCAGACCCCTTCCACCTGTCCCTCTCTTGTCGTGTGCGTGAGGTGTGTGGAAGCACCTGTTGTTAAACAACGTAACTGTGCGTGTGTTTGGGTTGCGTCTTATTAGAAGCCCCATTCGGCTGCCCCGGGGCCAAGTCAGGAAAAATGAGAAAAACACAAAAAGCATAAAAGAAGAAACTCCGCTGAAAACCGGTTGATGTGAATGTGAAAATGAAAGAAAACCTTTACAGTAGAGCTTCTATAACTTGAACCAGAAAGTCAAGTTTAAAACTAAAAATAGGAAACATTCAAACCATTCTTATGTAAATTCAATTGTTTTAGTATATTTAGTAAATCTTCTGACGCTTAATTCAGGCTTTTGGTACTGCTAAGTTAAGGCAACTGGTTAATATTGTCCAGTTTACCCATGACCTCTCTTAGCTTAACTCTCAGTAAATACGGCCTGCTGCTCGGTATAGAATTTTGTAGTTCCTTTTAAATAATAATAATAATCATTCGAGTTCAAGAGGCTTCACTGTAATATTTATTTGTATCCCAAGTCTGAGATGTCGCTGAAGAGTTGCTTTTTCTTTTTCTGTTCCACAGTTCGAATTTGGTGAAATCAATGCGTAGAAAGTGAATCGCAAGGCTTACGCAAAAGTCGGGGGAAAAGTGAAAAGCTGCGGAAAAGTGGACTTACCAAAAAAAAAAAAAAAAATTCAAATCTATTTGGATACTGAGTTCGCGATTGCATTTTCGACAATCTACCTGCTGTTAAAATCGCGTGCCTCTGCTACTGCAGTCAGCTGACCGGAGGCGGAGCGAGAGCTGGAACGCACACCTGGGCGAACGTCGGCGCCCACCTGCCGGCTTAGATGCGTCTAATCCAAACGGCAACCGGCGGAGCTGCTGCGACCGTTCTGCAGTCGCACTCCCAGTCGCAATACAACTACACCAACATGCGTGAAGATGATATCGAGCTGGCCATTAAAGTGGTAAGTTGCCCAGCCGGCTACGTGCATCTTCTCCATTAGGAATGATGAATGACTAGAGCGAGTGAATGGCACTGGCACCTGAGAGATCAGATCTGGATTGGATCCGTCATGGATGATGCTAATGGCGAAATTGCACGGATTAAGATACAAGTTCAATTAGGGTTTTTCCTCTCGCTTCTAATAGCGTTCTGCAATTGCTTCAAAGTCATTTTTATTCCACATACTTAACTAGAAATGTATTTTGCCGAAGGCCAAGTGAAATTGTATTTTACAATTAGAAATAATCGTTAATTAACTGAAAAAACTAACAGTAAAGTATTCCGTGGAAAGCAAAAAATCAAAACAGTTCTTATATCGTTCGGAGTTGTGAAGTGTTACCAATTATAATATAATCTTACAACAGTATTGTCAAAAACCAGCACTAGTTTCCATATATGCACCTACATATAGCTGGGAGAGAAACTTTAAGAACTCAAATTGCTTTACTTTATTTCATTAGATGTTAAGATGATATCAATTCGGAAGGATCACTACAGAATATTTTCTTTTTCTCCAACATTTTCTTTTCCAAATAAAGTTTGTGCAATAAAAAGTTGGCAAACTTAATATCAATCTAGCAGGGCATCTCAATAAAATATAAAGTTGAGCGTTATACTCTTCATGAAAATTCAATGTTTACGTTTCCAGAGATATTACAATTTTTTTTTTACATGATTATAAGCATAGCCATGTTTGCAAACAGTATGCGATTACTGATAGTTAATAATATTTATTAAATTATTTAATTGAAAAACTTTCACAAATCCCTATCCGCTTATTTTATTTATTCACAGGTTATTGTGGGAAATGGCGGCGTTGGCAAATCGTCGATGATTCAACGCTACTGCAAAGGTATATTCACCAAGGACTACAAGAAGACGATCGGTGTGGATTTCTTGGAACGACAGATCGAGATCGACGGCGAGGATGTGCGCATTATGCTGTGGGATACCGCCGGACAGGAGGAGTTCGACTGCATCACCAAGGCCTACTACAGGGGTGCCCAGGCCTCCGTGCTGGTCTTCTCCACAACAGATCGAGCTTCGTTCGAGGCAATCAAGGACTGGAAGCGCAAGGTGGAAAACGAATGCAATGAGATACCCACAGTGATTGTCCAAAATAAGATCGATTTGATCGAACAGGCAGTGGTCACCGCTGACGAGGTGGAGACGCTGGCCAAAATGCTCAACTGCCGCCTGATACGCACCTCCGTCAAGGAGGACATCAATGTGGCCTCCGTCTTCCGCTACCTGGCCACCAAGTGCCATCAGCTGATGACGCAGAGCTACGAGCAGGCCGCCGGGAACCCGCAAAACTCCAGCCATCTGCCCTACAGCAGCAGTACCCCGACAATCAGCGCCTTTAGTCCAACTTTCACCAAGTCCAGTAGCGGCACCATTGTGCTTCGCCCAGCCAAAAAGGGGCATGGATCCAGCGTGGCCCGGAAGCGCAAAATAGTGCTAAAAAAATGCGGTATATTGTGAGGAGCATAGTCAACGGATCAGGTGGATGGATGGAAGCGACAGTGATGGCAAATTTATAACTGGAGCATATTTAACGCCTAATTATTTTGGAGCCTAATAAAGTCGTTGCCGGGGTGGCCAGTCAACCGTTGGATGCAACCACAGCCATTCACTAGTCGTGCACAGACTCCGAATCTGCGTGATGTGGTTCAGACATGCTTACGGAGCCAGCAAAAATAATCAGAGAGGCCGCAAAGTGGATCTTCGAAGTGGACTACATCGAAATATG
The DNA here is from genome assembly GCA_008042485.1 of Drosophila mayri. Lineage (NCBI taxonomy): Eukaryota > Metazoa > Arthropoda > Insecta > Diptera > Drosophilidae > Drosophila > Drosophila mayri. The sequence goes on along the minus strand of VNJN01000688.1, from coordinate 13,507 downwards.
GATACTCTTGCACCGAGAAAAGCTCAATACATATTTTTTATCTATATATACCAGATAAAATAATGTTTATCATTCTCATTTAGGGCAAAGACTGTTGTCGGGCCGGTTCCGATTTAATATTCTCAAATCATTTTCTCAAAATGGATTTTCAGTGTAAATTTAACATACTTAGTCGTGGTTTGTTTTATTTATGTATATGAATAATACTTTTCGGAGATACACAGAAGACGAATATATTTTAACGTGAAAGGAATCAAAACCATTTGCTATTAAGATTGTTTTTGATTTGAATCCCAAATAATAGTGGAAATATAGATCAACCCTGTTAATAGTTACCAATAGTTTGTCTTGATTTGTATTTTTTGTGTACAATACTCATTAAAATACATTTTCAAATACTCCCGAAGAGGTACTCTAAAGATTTTCACTCCCAATAAGGGATTCAGAGAAGCCAAAATAATGGCAAGAGTCGATAGACTATTTGCAAGCACTAGCTTTTTAAGTAAAGTGGCCTAATTAGATATACATAGATGTGAAATTAAAGTTAGCCGCTTTGTATAACGGATACTGATGCTGCAGTGTTGGCTTTTAATCGAAATTGTATGTACAGGTATATAACCATGTGGTGGTTCGGGCCTAAGCTTGCCCAACGAAGCACAAATTAAAACGCTAATTTATCACGCTAACCGAAACACAGCACATATCCATGTGAATCCCTTCGCCAATTTGCTTTTGGACAAATGTGCAATTAATTATTCAGCTTACATACATACATACATATATAATAATTCACTGCTTGCAAGAGTCATGTCAAAGAGCAATTTGACTTAAATCTAAGACCATAAAACTATGTTCACGTTCTATGCGAATCTAAATAATCACAAGGATACAAAAAAGTTCTCATGATTCTGAGTTACATTTATAAAGGTGTCCAAAAATTTGCAATTATTTATTTCTATGTTACCAAATGCGAAACAAAACATTTATAACTTTGACTTGTATCACACTTTTGGACATATTTTTAACGAGTCTCAAAACCATGGAGATTCCTTTGGCACCCCCAATACCAACTGATAATATAATATGCGTAAATAATCCTAGACTTATAAATACAAGATAAATAAATGTATTATTTTATTTAAATATTCAACTAATAAATTATTCGTGTATAAAATATAACTGACTGTATTTGTATTAATAGATGGTTGGGACATTCTTCTCCCATTATTAAACAAGTATACGGGGAACAACAAATGATGCACCATATGGAGGACGAAATTTCATTATTATGAGTTTTCAAACAGAATATTGTAAAAAGTTTTACATGCAGTGAAAAAATAGTAAAACAACAACAAGACTCCAGTGTTTACCTCTTTATTATACCCTTGCAGGGTATTATAATTTCAGTCAGAAGTTTGCTACGGAGTGTATATACATATATATTCTTGATTAGGATCAACAGCCGAGTCTATCTAGAGCCATGTCCGTCTGTCCGTTTCTACCATCAGTTTTAAAGTTTTATCTGAATGAAACTTTGTGGTTAGTCTTCTATACACTCTCACTCGTATGTCGGAACGAGCCGGACAACTATATCATATAGCTGTCATAGGAACAATCGGAAAATTTTTAGAAAAAAAATTTTAACTTTGTCAGTTTTCTACACAATTTCATAAAATTTGAGAGTTAGCCATGTTTTCTTGTTTTTAATTTTCGGTTTTAATTTTATCAATCAGGAAAATAAAAGAAAAGCCCATAGCTTTGCAGTTTTTTAACAGAATTTCATCAAATTTAAGATTTAGCCATATTTTATTATTCCGGAATTTCGGTTTTAGTTTTATGAAAATAGATATTCGAGAGTATCATAGTCGTTGTCGTCATTTGAATTTATTGACATTAAAACCTGTAGCAGTCCAAGGGTTTGTTACTAAATGTTTTTTAGCTCTTTTTTGGTGTTATCTTAATAAAAATATAACGAAGGAAGACCTGAAGAAGGTAGATTCACCATATGCCCTTTATAATATTCAACACGATCCCGCACAAGGCATTTGATTAAAAACACAAATAATTCTTTGTTCGGTAGTTTTTCATTTTGTAAAAAATGCAAAAAACCACAGAGTTTGACTGATTTCAATAGACTAATTTCAATAGTAAAAAGTTATACCAACCAAAAAAAAAAGTTCATCGCTGGCAGACCATAAAAACATTTATAGTTATAGTTTTGAAATCTTTACAATTTTTTTTTATTTGATTTTTGATTTTACACTGTTTTTGTTTTGTTTGTTTGTTTGTTTTTGTTTTGTGTTGTAAGCTTGACAATTCTGCGATACGCTTTTGTTATGCTCTATCCTTTTACAGGCCTTTCCTCCTTTTAACTTGTTTAAACTATTTTTTAATGTTTTGTTTTTTGTTTGATTTTATTTACATTTGCTCTGAAAAGTGTAGCTTTTCATTGTCGCATTGTCATTACATGTGTTTATGTATCTATTTTGTTGTTTGTAATTTTCAAGTATGTTTCCTTGTTATGAATCAAAGGCGTAAATATAACTATTCGTTCTTATTTATTTACACGAAAGTTCAAAAAGCATATTTCTTAGATATATAGGGAGAGGGAGAGAGAAAATAGCTTTTTGATTTTTGTGGGATTTATGTGGCGGGGCAGGGGATCAAGTGGCGTGGACTGAGCATAAAACTGGGTTTTTGCAGACTGAGCCCCAAAAAGATTGTGTTTTTACGTGTTTATGTGTGGTGGTGGTGGGTGTGTGTTGGTGTTCAATGCATTTTTAAAAATTCCTATAAAAAATATATAATTTCGTATCTTATTTTTGAAAATTTTTTACTTGCTACCAAATTATTAATTTTTCTTGGCACCAAATGAAGCGAAAAATGACTTTTAACCGAAAACTAATAATGTAAGTATATTCATTTGTTTTTGATTATAAAAGGTAAATTTTGTTAAAGTACATTACTATTTTTATTTTAAATAAAAATGTTTAAAAATTTTTACTTAGTGTCTCGTGGTCTTGTGTGTGTGTGTTTGTGTATGATTCACATTTGATAAGATTATATCATTATGTAGACATATACCCTACATTCATTAGAACATTTTTTTAGTTTCTTCTTCGAATATATCCATATATTCTGCTCTTGGTAAACTTTTAGATTTCTTTAAGTATTTAACTCTTTCACATTGCTGTTGTTGGTGAGGGGGCTGTCGGTTGTTAGTGGTATGTTTGCTGATGTCACTGCGGCCTGACCTGTGGCTTACTTGTTGGGGATGTTGTGTATTTGCTGGTTCCTATATATAGATAAAGAGATTTAACCTAGAGATACACACGCCACTTATGTATATTTGCATGTATGCTTGTAATTTTAGATGTTAGTCCCATTATTCGGAGATGGGAAAGTCATCCGGGTCGGCATCATCGTTCTTGCCCTCCAGCGATCGGTACTCATCAGAGTCCTCGCTTATGGCAGCCGAGGTGCCAATAATGGACATCGGTAGCATTGGCTCAACACTGAGGCTGGTCAGAACGCTTGTAGGACTTGCAGTGGTCGTGGTTGATGTCACAGTTACTGGAGGGTTGGGGGGCGGTACGAAGATGGTAATCGTTTCTGAGTCCGGTTCCTCAGCCTCCGACTCTCGGATGCCCTGATTTGGACTTCTTTCAGCCACAGGCGCGCTCTTCAGCGCATCAACGTGTTGCTGCTTTAACTTCTGTTCCGGTTGCTGTGGTGGTTGTGGTGTTGGGGATTGTGTTATTATATCAGCAGAGGCCAACAGTAGATCCAATTTAAGTTTGCTCGATGCCGTTGGCTGCTCTGTTATCACAGACTGTGCTTGAGTTGCTGCCGTCGATATAGTCGACGTTGTCGTCCCTGCCGCCGCCATAGATGGCGCGCCTGCTGCCAGTGATGTAACGGGTGCAGATGCGCTGGCTATTGGTGTGGGCAGTGTGCCTTCTGCGGCAGCATGCAACTCATCCTCCTCGCTGACGCTAATGTAGCGACAACGCTCGCTGAGCAGCGAAGCCGACTCATCATCCTCCTCATTTACGCTGGTAATGCTCACAGTACGCTGCTTGAAGCTCTGGTAGACGCTACTGTTGCTGCTGTTACCGGGGGCAGCGTCGATGACATCTCGGGGCGAGGCAGTAGCCGTGGCGACGGACGAGCTGGCTAAAAAAACCAACAAGAAAATGATAAATGATTTTTATTATCTTTTCGGAGCTCACAAAGACTTTCTACTTACACTCTAAGCGCTCCCGCCGCGATGCATTTCGGGAGGGCAACGGTGCCAGCTTGATGCGATAGAACTTGGAGCCCCTGCTGACGCGATAGCGATTGTCATCCTGCAAAAAGCGTAGAACACATACGGGTTGAGAAACTGCCTTTCAAAATTGTGAGATTTGATTGAGAAAAGTATACCTTTCGGGCCTGGCAGTACTCCTTGTCGATGACCCGTCCAATGGCATAATAAGGCAGCGGGATTTGATTCAGTTCTGCCACAGCCATAGAGGATTCCCCAGCGGGAGTGGGCCCTGTAGCCGGAGCAGTTAGCTGTAGACCAGCTAAGCTGTCGGCGTGGACGAAATAGAGGGTAAGCGAGTCCTGTACGACCATAAACTGGGCATGACGCATGCTCCATACAACAAAGACCAGATCGCCACGCGCACAGCCCTCCAGGGCAATGGCCCTGTGACTGGAAGTGCCGCTAGACTTGGAGCGGGTCAGAGCTCCGCCCACCACATTTATATCGTAGACAGAGCTGGGAGTAAACGAAACGATATTACGCATTTGATATTTTTATCTTAAAGTTCTTATATACCTCCTCATAGCCGCCACACTTGTCTCCATCTCCTGACGCCGATTCTTCTCCTGGCTGAGCTCCTCCTCGAGCCGACACTTGTCCTTGTTAAGGTAGTCAATTTTCTCTTTCAACCAGCTGTTGCCGTCCTCGTTAGTGATCATTTCCAGACGCGTCTTTAGCTGGTACGTCTCCTGAGTCAGGATCTTATTCTGCTCACGCAACTGATCCAGCTGCCGCTCCTTATCTGCCAGCATATCCTTAAGAATACCCACATTTGCCATCACAGATTCAGAGTTCAATGGCAAGAGACGCGACTGCCAAAGCGATCTCTCTGACTCGACGGCCTCGCTAATGGCGCGCTCCTTTTGGGCCGTTAGTTCTTGGCGCTGCTGGGAAAGCAGATGGTCAATATCCACGCCGACATTGGCACTAGCCACACTAGCACTGCTGGTTGGCCGCTCCAGCTTCTCGAGGCTGCTGTCCGAAGGCGAACGCTCCATGGAGGTCATCAGCTTGAAGCGGCACCGCAGCGACTCCAGCTCCGTTTTGTGCTCATGAATTAGCTGCTCTCGGGCCTGGGTCACCGCCGCCTGTTTCTCCTGATCGGCAAGCTGCAGCTTCAGTCTCATCTCCTCCAGCTGCTCGCTTGATTGCTGCTCGCGTTCCTGACACTGCATTCTGAGCACATTGAATTTGTCCTGCAAGAGATGCAGCTCGGATTGTAACTCATCCTGGTACCCAGCGGCATCACTACGAAAGGCGCTCAAATTAGAGCGAGCTTCAGAAAGACACGCCCGCGCCAACTTGGACATATCCTCCATGGCTTTGCGCATTCCCTGCAAGCTGCCGCCGTTCTCCTCCGTCAAAGTGCCAGCACTCAACATAAGCAGTTCTTCGGTGGCAGTGGATCGGGCAACCTGGTCCACCAAACTGGTGGTCGTTGAGGTGGCCACACACTTGGATGTGGAGCTAAGCTTCTCGAATTCCGTTTCCGTGTCCGTTTCGCAATCAGAGGCGGTTGCAAGAGCCTGCAGCTCAGCCAAGCGAGGTGCTGCTATCAGTGGGCCATCCTGCTCTGGCTCCTGTTGTTGATCCGGCTCATGCTGGTCCTGCTGCTGGTTGCTGGTGCGATGGACAAAGAACTCTATCACAGGCTTCATATCGGGCAACTGCAGCTGGCCGGCCAATTCCGGTAGCTGCGATGAGAGAAGCTCCATGTCCGAGCGACTGAGCGACGGCAGCCGCGTGTCGAAACTCAGCGGATGTTCGTTCGCGAAGGCTGGCGGCATGTCGGCCATGCCGGGAAATAGAATATTAAGGAAGTGGCCTTCAAAGCTCGCGTTAAATTCCGTCCTTCGACGCAACTCTTCGCTGTGGATACGGTCAAAGTCCACGGATAGGCGGGTAGCCCACTGACGGAACTCATCCGAGAATATCTTGCGACGCACCACTTCCGCCACGGCAGCCACATAGGTACTTGGTGCCCTGTGGATTTGTTCAATGATGCTAATGTGGCGCTCGGCACGCCGCAAACACCGATGATTGAACAACAACCGATTATCAAATTCGCTCATTCCATTCTCGATCCAAACAATGCGCCGCAGGCGTGTGTGCAGGTTCCACCCCAGTTCGTCCTTTGAGTTTGCTATGCAGCGGCAGTACTCTCGAATCTTTGTATGATTCTCCAGCATCACCTGTAGCTGGGAGCGGTGCGACAGACAGAGGTCCGGCAGGACGGAGTTGTCGCGAAGATTCTGTGCCCGAGCCTCGTTCTGCTGAAGAGCCAGAGCCTGCTCCTTCTGATCGTTCACCATCTTCTTAATGCGAAACTTGAACTCCTCCAGCTTGCACAGGCGGTCACTGAGGCCCTTGATCTCTTTGACGTCGCTTTGGTTGGCCATTTTGATGATCTGCTTGACCTCCTCCTTAAGCTTCTCGTAGATTTCGGCACTGAAGATGTCCAGACCCTGCATACACTCGTCGGACATGAGTTGCAAGGCACTGTGGTTCCCTTTCGAGCTAATCCACTGCAGCAGATTAAGGTTAGGGCGACGGGCCAACGAGCTGCTGCTGGTCGAAGTCTGGGAGCCGCGTTCCTGCTGCTGCTCACCAGTATCCGCTTCTTCATCGCCCATCTTGAGTTTCTTATTGGGTGAATCCGCCTGTGAGGATTCGGACAGGCCACTTCCTGCTGGCTGTTGCGGCTCCAACTGCTGCTGCTGCCCTTGCTGCTGGGCGGTAAAGACATCATCGTTGTCCAACAACTCGTCAAAGCCATGGAAATCGGCCTCGGCTAGAGACATGAGGGCCGGGAGTATAGGTATCCTGCCCAGTTGTTTGAGATCATCGGCAAAGTTGTGCAACAGCTCCAGCTGTTGATCGCGCTTCTGAAGATGCCGATCAAAAGAAAAACAAAAGTTATGGAAGCGCTCGCGGAACTCATTCGTCAGATCCTCCATATTAGCTACAACAGCTGACCAGCCCTGCTGTTGGAGGTGCTGCTCGTGGACCAGTCGCTCGCATATCGACTCTTCCTTTCGCGCAAGCTCACGCATATGCTGCGCCAGCTGCGAACGCTGACGCACTGTTTCCAGAGCAGGGGGCAGGCGGTGGCTGTCCTCCACCTGGCGACGCAGCTCGGCATCTGCATCCGTGTTGGATATCGTAGGCGCCGGACGCTCATCGCCCGTGAGGAACATGTAGATGGGATTTGTGTCGGTGCCCGCCGAATAGCACGACACCTGGGTGGAGTGCGTTAACATCTCGCCGCCGCTTACTAGCAGAACAATGTTGGCGGAGGGAATGCCGTGCAGCTTCTGGATCGTCTCCTTTAGGTTCTCCACCGATTGCAGGGCCACGTTCATGTCAAAGCTCAGCATGCGGCCGACGTCCACATGGAACACGTACAGCATCATGGAGCCTTTTTTGGTGACGCCACGAGCTTCTAGACTTCGATCCCGCTTTTTGGAGGGGATGCTCCGGCTCCGGCTCCCACTTCCACTTCCACTCCTGCTCCTTTTCTCGCTCCTGTCGTCTCACTTTGTTTTGGCAGTGCTTTAGATGAACTTATTAGTGTTCCCTCATCTGTCCGTCTGCTTGTACTTGTGGTCTTGCTTGGGGTGCTGGCACTTGTACTCGGTTTTGTGTATGTGTGTGTGTATGATGAAGCTGAAAGATACAAGACAAAGAAGAAACGTGTAACCAGTAATGCTCATTTAGCTATACAGTTTTATAGACAAATAGACAAAAATTCTTTGACGACTTTAAGATATATGTAGTTTAAAAAATGTTTGAAAAATTAAAAAATTCTTTTCTCCTTTCGTTTAAGAACTTGTATATTTATCCACTTGTTTTCTTGTTTTCAAAACAAACGTTTTCTACCTTCGCAAAGTTCATCAGGCGCACTTTCCCTCAATAGTCTCCAACAAACGACTCTTTTAGTTTTCCTTTTTTTCATTTAGGTTCTGATTTAGCACTATAACTTAATTATATGTGATTGAGTTGTCAATTTAATCTAATCGAACGCATAAAACTCTTGAATCAGCGTGTTTCATATAAATTATAAATTACTAACTTGACTATTTTTAAGCCATTGGATTCTTTATCGTGCTCTCCAGATCCAACAAACAGCTGTTAGACAATGCGACGCTGCTCTCGCGGGAGTCAAAAAGCGGTAGCCGACTGGACGGTGGGGGTATGGGTTCAAATGTTAATGACTAACTGGCCCATTTCCGAGTCGCAATAAAAAATAGCGAGGTAGGTGCGCGGGTGGGCATATGCCCAGACGCTTATTCAATTTTATTTTTATAATTTTGTTTACAGTTTACGCCTAGCAGACGGCTTTTGGTTTTGCGATAAGACGCACATTACAGGAAAAGCGGAAAAACGGAAACAGCATGCCATCGTACTTAGCACACGCGCACTTAACTTACTTAATTCTATTTTTGCAACATCACTGTGGAACGTGTTATCAACGCACCTTGATTTAAACAAGTCTAGACTAGCGGGCGGATCGAAAACAAATGAGAAAGCGAACGGCGGAAAAACTGAGAAATACGTTGAGCGCGCGAGAGAGCGCCGCACGTGTGCGCCGATCGTACCTGCCCGCTCCACGAAGTCGCTTTACCTGACTGCGATCCTTTTTTTACCTAAGCGAATTTCATCATTTTATTGAAGGAAGACTTGAAAATGTTCAAGGCAATTGAATTTTTCAAAATTTTCCATCGTTAACGGTACACCGTTTTATATACATATGTACATATATGTACATATGTATGTAGCTGTCGAAATTACCAGGAACGATTAGCATAAAAGAGTGTAAAATGAAGGGAGAATTCGACAGCTCCTCTTTAATAAACTGATGAAATAGCTCGACGAAGTTGATAGACACAAAGCAATTACTGCTGGCCGCTTAATCATCGATGACATCCAAAAGTTCACTAATCTCGGCCCCGTCAGTCACAGGCAAACTCACCTGAATGAGCAATGACGCCCTATAACTGATTGGATCTTATCAATGGTACGGCTTTGGATTACCCAAGTATATTAAGCATACCTGTAATATTTGGGTATTTTTCTACTTCGGCAATTTAAAATACAATTTTTTGTGCTTAAAAAAATGTTAAACATACTCTCTGAATTCTCTAATAGAAAGATTATGTAGATCTTTGTTTTAACGGGGACGTCACGGATGTTACAGCGACAGATGGACATATTATATTTATTAACATATATACATATGAACAATATAAGAAGCTTGAAGTATGAATAAGAAGAAAAAGAAGAAAACCCTGAACCTTAGCAAAGTGAACAGCTCCTCTCCTCTTTCATATGATTACAAAGTGCCAGAGTTTATCAGCTCATTTTTGACGTTATGGGGGGCACAACAAAAAACAAAACATTTTCCGATGCCAAGAAAAGGCAAAATGACACAAAGAGAAAACTAATATTAATTATTGCAAATGTCAACAAAATTTGGATTCTGCACTTCATTTACATGTTATATGTATGCAAGTAGGTATGTATGTACATAGATCATTTCTTTATAACGAAGAGAGGAAATGAAAAGGAACGAAAAACAACAATACGACGATCAGCTGATTTCATTTGCAATATCGATGATATTCGATAATCAGTAGTGAACTGCAGCTCATTTTTCTCATTTCCCCTTTCACTTATGTTTCTTTTCTCCTTCTCGCTCTGTCTTTTATCAATTCTACCAGCGTCTCACTCACTCACTCAGCTGTTGTTGAGTTCTTTCGGCCTCCACTTTTCATTTGCTTTCTTCTTTTGCACACTCTCTTGCAATTAACGAGAAAAGGCTCACAGATACTATGATGTTCTTGTAAAATATGTAAATTATAGCAATTAATTGCAATTTGGCTTAAACTGGTGCACACCACAACAACAATGCGCGACGGCTGCTGACGTTCGAAAAAGAAAATGTCGGCAGGTGTAGCTGCACTTGGTGTAGCTGCACGCTAGTGAGAGGAGGAGGCGGGTTGGGAATTGGGTAAAATTTATGCAGTAAAAGGGCGTCATCATAGTGACTGGTATGGGTGTGCATTAAACCATAACTAACGGTTAATTAAAACCATGCCCCACTCACATTCACACTCACCTTATAATCTTTAATCAATTTTCACAATGGTACGCCAATGTGTGATGTGTAAATGTTATTGTTGCCTGCGCGTCTGTGTGTTTTGGTTTTAATCAATTGTAAACGGGCACTAACACAAGCGCTGCAAATTATTTTACATCAGCTGTGGCTGTATTTGTGTGAGTTTGCTTGTGCATGTGTGTTTTTATTTGAGAGCAACAGCAACAACATCGGCAATTCCACAGGCTCTTCCTCTTTATTTTTGCTCGTCTTCTGCTCCCTCTCTTTCAACGCCAGTGAGTCTGTGTGTGTTGTTTTATTTCCTTTATTGCCTTCCACGCTTTTCTTATTTATTTTGTATGGCTCTGCTTCTGCTGCTGCTTCATTTTCCGCCTGTTTATTACTTGTTACTTTAAAAGCTATTTTCGTTGCGTATTAAATGTGCAAGTGTGTAAAAACAATTTACTCGCGCTTCCTTAAGTCTTAGTTGTCCATCAATATTTTCCATTTAAATTCAGACTGCTTGATTTTTTCGCTTCGTTTCCCTTTATATTTTCCGTGCTTTTTGCAGCTTGCTTCCTTCTTTCTTAGTCTATTTATTTGTCTATCACAATTGCGTTGTTGTTGCTGTTGCTTGCTTATGCCTTCTATTTTCACGCTAGTTTTTGGCCATTTACACGTAGCAGGCACGGGCGCCGTTTGGGTTTTTGGAGTCACACAATTTCACCCGAGCATATTGTAGCTTTTCTTAGATTTCTAATTGAATTAAATGGTATAAAAATTAAATAACGCACTTCGTTTTGCCTTTGCTTTTGCTTCGCGATGTGAGAATGACAACAGATTTTCAAATCGATATCGATAACGTTGGTAGAGGCGAACGTTGCGCGAGGGGCTACAAACTGTGACTTGTGAAACATTACTTAGAAATTTGTAAATACAGGGTATTCCCTCCATGACTTAATGACTGAACACATTGACAATTAGAAACATAGAAATAGTTTTTTTTTCACGTTTTCAGCCATTAAGCAACTTTCAGGTCACCGGGTTCCCCCACACAGTAATGCCTTTTTGTAGCAACATGGGGATCCATAGCACACTGCGAAAATAGTCAAAGAATGACCTATTCTATTTGGAAGATCTTTGGGGGAATATTATCCCATAATATAATATATATATAATATAATAGGAATAGAAAAGTGTCATAAAAAATTAATTATCTATGGACAAAATATGAATAATGAATTTATGTTGTATTTTTCCTTAAATGGTTCTTTGTTTTTTGTTTTTTTTTTTTTTAAAACTATTTTATTGCTTATTCAATTACTTTCTTACTTTTACCTGTTACAAATAGAATAATATTAAAACAATTAGCAGGATTTCCTGCACACATACATATACATATGTATTGTAAAAACTGTTTGAGGTTGAAGAAAATAATATTTGCAATATCCAAACTATACTTCAAACTTAAATTTCTCTATACTAGACATTTAAAGGCGATATATTTAAAAAAGTTACCCAAAAAGTCGTGAGAACTTCTAATAAATCCGTAAAACTGTTAAAATTTGTGTACTTATATTATATATTTATCTCTTTGTGCGCTTGAGATAAAAATACCCCAAATCACTTTACTCAATTTAGTCATTAGTTCATCTCTACTTATGCATAGTTCTGTTATCGAAAGTCGCGCATCTTTAGCGAAAAGTGAAAAAATATTAATCCGACCAAATTTTCTTTTTTTAGCAAGCACCGCTGCATTCAATTATTACAAGTCAAAGCATTTATCACACTAAAGTAGCATTAGCAGAGATCAAAGGTTAAGGTGACCCACCAGACTCCAGAATACTCCGACGGACGCGAACTGAATTTCCCCTCCCTTACCAACACGCACACAACACCAATCCAATGAAAGGTTCACGGGCGGCATATCAATTCTTTTTCATATTTCTGAGCGTTCTTATACATATACATATGTATTGTAAAAACTGTTTGAGGTTGAAGAAAATAATATTTGCAATATCCAAACTATACTTCAAACTTAAATTTCTCTATACTAGACATTTAAAGGCGATATATTTAAAAAAGTTACCCAAAAAGTCGTGAGAACTTCTAATAAATCCGTAAAACTGTTAAAATTTGTGTACTTATATTATATATTTATCTCTTTGTGCGCTTGAGATAAAAATACCCCAAATCACTTTACTCAATTTAGTCATTAGTTCATCTCTACTTATGCATAGTTCTGTTATCGAAAGTCGCGCATCTTTAGCGAAAAGTGAAAAAATATTAATCCGACCAAATTTTCTTTTTTTAGCAAGCACCGCTGCATTCAATTATTACAAGTCAAAGCATTTATCACACTAAAGTAGCATTAGCAGAGATCAAAGGTTAAGGTGACCCACCAGACTCCAGAATACTCCGACGGACGCGAACTGAATTTCCCCTCCCTTACCAACACGCACACAACACCAATCCAATGAAAGGTTCACGGGCGGCATATCAATTCTTTTTCATATTTCTGAGCGTTCTTATACATATACATATGTATTGTAAAAACTGTTTGAGGTTGAAGAAAATAATATTTGCAATATCCAAACTATACTTCAAACTTAAATTTCTCTATACTAGACATTTAAAGGCGATATATTTAAAAAAGTTACCCAAAAAGTCGTGAGAACTTCTAATAAATCCGTAAAACTGTTAAAATTTGTGTACTTATATTATATATTTATCTCTTTGTGCGCTTGAGATAAAAATACCCCAAATCACTTTACTCAATTTAGTCATTAGTTCATCTCTACTTATGCATAGTTCTGTTATCGAAAGTCGCGCATCTTTAGCGAAAAGTGAAAAAATATTAATCCGACCAAATTTTCTTTTTTTAGCAAGCACCGCTGCATTCAATTATTACAAGTCAAAGCATTTATCACACTAAAGTAGCATTAGCAGAGATCAAAGGTTAAGGTGACCCACCAGACTCCAGAATACTCCGACGGACGCGAACTGAATTTCCCCTCCCTTACCAACACGCACACAACACCAATCCAATGAAAGGTTCACGGGCGGCATATCAATTCTTTTTCATATTTCTGAGCGTTCTT